>LUGF01003891.1:164386-174977 GCA_001625245.1 Calycopis cecrops | reverse complement strand
TGGTGTTGAGCGCCTCCCGAGATTACGGTCCTCGACTATATATATTATGAGGTGTAAAGGTGAAACAAAGTTGGTAGTAACTACAGACCCAGCAATTTTAACACGAGTAAGCAAGTCATGTTAGTCAGATGCTTTGTTCTTTTACCCTATCCATTGAGTGGGCTGTGTGGACTATCACAATCCGCACGAAACGGTAAATCAAACCAATCACTTCATGCCGCTATTATGTAAGCGTTAGTAGGTACCACGTCAGCCAGGCTATATAGCGATGAGGTAAATTTACATCCTGCAGCATTAGGAAGAGGTAGTGCCATGCTGCATAGGAGGAGGTAGTGCCATGCAAGTGCATGACACTACATCCTCCTACGCAACGGAATTGGGCCGGCACGATCGGGGAAGTGCCTCTTGCTCACTTGATGCCGGCGTAAAGTGACAGCGTCGCTGTCGCGTTTCGTGCGGTTTGTGAGTAGCCGGTGGCCTATTGGGGGACGGGGAGGGTTGTGTGGAATGATAGGAATGCAACGCATCTGCGTAACAATCATGCGAATGTCATTATCATCATCATCATAAGGCTCCGATTGCTCATTTGCCCCCTTATGCTATAAAAAAAAACCGTAATCAGTTAGCGTCTCAAAGATTTGAAGAGTTCTCCATAAGAACGAAATACGACCCGCGTTATAAAAATAGTGTGAAACAGCGAGCGATCACTTAGCGTACCTACCACGTGCATAATCTTTTGCAGGGCTTACGTTGCTTTCGTCTACACAGAAGAATGTTACTTATTAAAGAGTAAACGCTAGTTAAATTTCTTAACTGACACACAACTTGCCTCATTTTCTATATCGCAGCTCATACTCCGAACACGAAACCAGTCTCAAACCTGATTGAATGTATCTAGGTCATATCTCCGACGCAGATCACCCCCGGCGGCGCAGTTGGAGCGACGTAGCCATCACAATACGTCGGCGCGGACTAATTATGCCGCTCGTGTCGTGTACTGTCAACTGCGCTAATCAGAAGCTTGCCATTAGCATACATTCAATGCTCCGTGGGGGCCGGTTGTTGCGTCGTCACATTTGGCATTCATAATCACAAATAGACCATAAGCTCTTGATTCCTTCATGAATATGAAATGTTGAACAAAATGCAAGAAGCGTAAGGACGTACCTCAAATACTTAAATGCTTTAAGAAGGAGAATAGGACCATCCTAATGTTAAAAGCACATTTCAGCGGTAATGAAAAAACCGGCCGGAAAAAGTGCGAGTCGGACTCGCGCACGAAGGGCTCCATACCATTATCTACTTACACTACTACTATACTGTATAATAAAACGAAAACATTCGAAAAAATTACGTTTATTGTATGGGGGCTCCTTTAAATATTCATATTATTTAATTTTTTAGTATTTGTTGTTATAGCGGCAACAGAAATACACCATCTGTGAAAATTTCAACTGTCTAACTATCATAGTTCATGAGATACAGCCTGGTGACAGACGGACGGACGGACGGACATCGCAGCCTTAGTAATAGGGTCCCGTTTTTACCCTTTGGGTACGGAACCCTAAAAGCAACCCGCCAAAAGAAGGGCAAAAAAAAAACTATTTGCAAACGAGAATTTAGCTAACAGCTTCGCGACTCGTTAGTGGAGACGAAATGTAAACACAATAAAAAAGATTTAAGGCAATAACGGCGGCGCTCGGTAACGACTCGTACAATTTACCAAATTACCGCGGCGGGTAGTTGTACGGAGCGCAGCAGAATCGATATTAAATCGACATTTTATTGAAACGTGGACGATCGTGTTAATTGGTAATCGTGCACGGGAATATATTTGCAGTCCACGCTCATTGTTTGTTATCAATAGCTGCACTTAAAACCTCGATTTGACAGGCCACTAGTTCATCGTTATTCTTTGATATAAATTACGCAACGAATTAATCGGAATAAAATAGGCATCGAATACACTTGTATAGTATACTGTACATTAAATACTCTATTCTACCAAACTACTATGTTTGTAACAGACAGTGTCATTGCTACATTGCTGTAGATTTGAGTCTGCAAGGTCGGATACTTCTCTCTCACATAATGCCAATGGCTGTCGGGTTTGGCAGAAGACAAGTGGTCCTTCGTGGTTAAGAAAATGAGGACTGCACGATTCCATATTCTGAATTAGTTAAGTGCAGATGTTTATAGACATCTAATGATTGCACTAGATCGATCCAGCTGCCAACCATTGTATAAAACATTACCATATCAAGACCCGTTTAAAAAATCAACGAGCCATCTCTTTATATCTCTTAGTCTGTTTCTATGATTGCATGTAGTTTATTCAGTACACATCTATTCAATAGCCTCCCACTTGCACAAACGAATTTAGATTTGACTCGACCGCCGCGCCAGGGTCCCATACGTTATTAAAGTATGAATTCTTAATATTCATTCCGCAACTTACATAACAGACGTGTGTGCCACAATACATGTTTCGTGCATCTCGAGCCAGACGCTGTTTGCTCATATCTCTCAAGCGTACCCCAAGGACTGTCTCGGGCCCGGGATTATTGTGCATGTACACATTAGCCTTAATTAAATATTGATTACGGTGCGGTTATACAAGCAGCTCTGTATTATAGTACAGCTTCAGTATAATAATAAGAGCTGTGAGGGCTCAGCAGCGACATACTTCAACTGCGGGTCGAATGGATCGGGTTCGAATCCTCAGAAAAAAGTGTTTATAATTTTCAAAGGAATCTGCACACGTACCTACTTTACGTAAAATTTTCACTTACGTTATCGTTTTGTTTTGCGAGAGATACGTGCCTAGCTCCTGACACGACTTAGTTGCCAAGATGTGTCAGAGTTAAAGTAGGAAACCACACAACATGCAAGAAAATATAACCTGTGTCATCATCAATCATCATCATCAGCAGTAAAATCATCGGTTTTCGTTAGGACGCATGCATGCATTAATTAGACGTTGCACAATACGATTAGGATCAGATTGTGAACTCCATATTGTATGCATGAGAAATTCGTTTGAAATGCAGATATCAAACGCTGAGTTAGTTATATTACAAGCAGCGTTATTATGTCATTACACGGGTGAACCGCTACAGAAATCATTAAGGCTGTGCACGGTAGGGGAGGAGACGTCTGTCTCTTTAGTCTGAGAGGGGAGGGGGGAAGAAGGGTTAGAATGCAGGAGGCTCCGCTAGGAGTAAGTGGTCCTGTACTAATTGCAAGACTCATACTTGTCGAATCGGGAGATACCTCTACATCACCTATTCTATGCCTATGAAAGATCATGCGGTGTGTGGGCGAACGCTGGTCCATTGGGGTAAAGCGTGTGACGCATCTGACTATCCGCGAGCATATAAATCGTGTAGGTACTAAAAAAGGGCTTATTCTGCTCGTGTCATGTGTCACTTATAGTGGTAACCTTTAGGTCTGATTTTATCAGAGTTTAGCGACGTACGGTAATCAAATATGTACACTTGGAACTTAACATATCAACAACTATTTCGTTACACGAATATGTAAACCTTTGTGTTTGTACAAAGTCAAAGAGGCTGAGGAATGCCCATTGAAACACCCACATGATGTTGAGCTTAAAGCCCCTTGGTAAAATCTTCATGAAAATGATTGTTTTGTACGTGAATTCATTTCCATAATTCAATGATATTACCATAATTGCAGGTGTGTTGCCCCCCCCTTCTCCACCCTCTAAAGACCTACTAAAAACTAACAAACCGTACATAATGTAACAGCGTACTGTAACTAAACGACGGTAATATGTAAGCTGTGAAGTGTGGTAAGACGAGCTAATTCAACTGCCATGCAACATGGCTAAACCTCATACAGATACTGTAGTAAAATTGTGTGAAAACTTTTTACTAAGCGACAAAGAAACGTCTCATCATTACTAAAATTTACACTTAAAGTAATACACAAAGGAGCCCGCGGTTACGGACATAATGAAACGCTTTACCAACAGAATTCACAAAAGTCGTGCAAAAAATGAGTTCGCGAACAAATGGCGGAGACGTCGGAGTTTCACTTTTCAAACGAACAAGTAATTGAACTGCCGCCTGCTCGGGAGTCCGCGAAACAATCCGTCGCGCAGCCATTGTCACAAACAATAACCGCACTCAAACGACTCCACCTCAACTTCGCGATTTTAATTTGCGTTCTCTGTTCGCCGACTTGTTGTTGACGACTTGACAAGTTTGTACGTTTATCTACAGGGTGTATACGCCAGTAGGAAGAGGCATATACTACTATGAGTCACGTGAATCCTACATGTGTTGCTTCCTCCACATTAATTGCTCCCCTATGAAATGTCCCGATATGAAAGATAATAACCGAACACTTTAATGATGGTATGTCTCTTTTGGGATTATGGATGTCCACGGTGTTAACATCATCCCCCCTGTATATGTTTTATTAACGTATTTTTGTATTATTCAGTATGAATAGTCGGGACTCAATTGTAAAGATTACAGTACGAGTATTGGGGACAAGGCGGTTCTGACTTGATACGTATTCCATACATCTCACAAATCTTAATTCTTCACGTGTACGTAATGCGATTATATCATATCACGGTGTATACACCCTTAAGCTTTCAGTTAGGCTCTCATTCAAATAGCAAGACGCTCAAATAGACGCCTCAGCAGACTTCTTTGTAAGAGCAACAATCGAACAATATTTACTATTAATACCCAGTAAAAAAGTACTACACTTTAAACGCTGTGATGAAAATCAACTTACCAAGAATATCTCATAAACAATACAACTCGTGTCTTACCTGAAAAACAAAACAACACATTAATACAATGACAGACAAACATATATCACGTAACTTGGCAGCCGGCTTTGCCCTTGTTTTTGTGTCCTAATATTATAAGCACTTGAAAGCCTGGCTATACGTAAATCTCGCAGCAGCTGCGAACGAAATTGTATAATAAGGCTACAAAACAATACAGGTATTGTTTTTGTAGCGCGATATAATTTGAGTTGGGCCGGCAGGACCGGGGATGAACCTCTCGCTTACAAAATAAATTATTATGCTTAATACTTCTTCCAAGCTTCTACAACAGCATGTCGCTGACGGATGACGTCACTGGGTGTCGCTCAGGGTGTTCAATCTCACTCAAATCACTACTCCAGTGCTCCCCTAGGAACATTTCACTTTAGGAATGATTGAAAATGTAAGCAACCTTGAGCGTCTGTTACATGCACTAAAGGTCGGGTTCACATTTGACAGACCCCAGGGAGCGGCGCGGGTCTGACGTGCAACATCGATCACGTGTCACGTCAGGTCGAACGCCGCGTCACGTCGCATTCGATCATTTTTGTCACGTCACTCCGTCACGCCGACTGGCGACGTGTTTTTGCATGTCCCTAATAGGGTGTGTATTCAGGGCATAAAATCGGGGCGATTTATAACGTGCAGACTATTGGCTATATGTCAGAGGGACTTGTCTATGATTGGGGTTGTAGTGTTTGACGACGATCTCGTGGCCAATGACGATTTGTAAGGGGTAGTGCCATGGTGCATCGCAACCCAGTTGGAGCGCCACGACCGCGGAGGTCTCCTCGCTCATATTATACCCATACAACGTCGGGTAATTGTGACGCCAATCGTCAGTTTTGATGTGCAGCATTGAATTATGAAGAAGGAAGAAGAGAAACCCATCTTCATAATAATGTAACGTGTACGGACGTCTGTTGTTACTAAAAAGCAGCGACTGCTCGTATGTCCCTTTTATCCTACTAATATTATAAATGCGAAGGTTTGTATGGTTGTTTGTTACTCCTTCACGCAAAAACTGCTAAACCAATTTTCATGAAATTTGGCACACACAATTTAGAGGGTAACTTGGATTAACACATATAATAGTTGTTATCCCGAAAAAATGTTCCTATGGGATGTCATGGGATGACTTTTTATTTTTCTACGGGATCGTAATTGACACGGGTGAAACCGCGGGGCGCAGCTAGTACTAAATAAAGGGTGTAGCACAAGACGCTTTCTCATCCTGAACTCACGGATACTCAGTCGCTTTTAATTCCCTATGGTCCTCTAGGACAACCTCTGCAAGTCTAGTCTAGTCTTGTCTTGACTAATTTCTTCCGCTGTCACAACCAAGGGATTTCAGTTTTTTCGTCTCCGGTGAATTTGAAACAAGAGGTACAAGTACCCTCTGGAGGCACTCGGCGGCGGAGCGAACATCAAACAGCACAAGTTATACAACACGGGCTCTGTCAAGCGCGACTTTGGAAGTGCTCGCGTCACGGCGAGGACACACTTCAGTGAAAAAGGTTGAGCTCCAGCTGCTCGCGGTTTTAACTTTCGTTAAATTGAATATAAACCTAGTTGAAGTTGATTATAATGTGTTCTGTATGGAAAGAGAGAAAGAATGAAATAAATAAACAGACAGGAAAAAGTAATTGTAGACGTACAATTTTTTAGATCTCTTTCATGGTGAATAGACGAGTCTATAAAAATCGTACACAAGTATACAGGGTCTGTCGTTATGGGTGGATAATCCGTTAACTAGGGTTAGCCCTGATGTCTAGCTATAAAAAAATATACTTTTTATGTTAGGGTTGGCAAAACTGTGAAAATTATGAATATATTTGTGTTTTTTAGAAAAATTTCTACCGCGACTAGTAATATGCTCATAACTTTTACAAATTAAGGTATTTTTATGTACTTTTTTTTTAATTTACTCAGAATTGCTTGCACTATCTAATAAACTAAACTATTTTTGATGTACATTTTTAAAAATCAATGAAATTTTGCATTAAAAGTTATTTTTATATTTATTTGTTACTTTTGACAATTTTTAACTATTCATTGTGAAAAAATAATGTACTACACCATAATTGCCCATAGTTTTAAAAACTTCCTCAGTTTGTCTAGTTTCTAAAAAGATATAATAGGAGTAGTGTTTGATAAGCAAAATTTCTTTGTAGGAACGAAAAAGCATATCACGGTCCGAAAGTTGATTTTTCCCGTAATGCATCTATGTCCCGATTTAGGCAGCTTAACTAATTTATATCATTTACACAGTAAAAAAATACTATTGTTTAACGTAATGTAGCAAATAGCACTGTTCAAAATTATAAAATTTATTTAAATTGAAGACTTTCGACTAAGTACTTACCAGTTAACGCTAGGTCAAAAATTCAGGTAAAAAAGAACAAAGAAAGGTTAAGGAATTATCATTAGCTGAAATATCATTAGCTGCAAACTGAGGAAGTTTTTAAAACTATGGGCAATTATGGTGTGGTACATTATTTTTTCACAATGAATAGTTAAAAATTGACAAAAAGTAACAAATAAATATAAAAATAACTTTTAATGCAAAATTTCATAGATTTTTAAAATTGTACATCTAAAATAGTATATTTTATTAGATAGTGCAAGCAATTCTGAGTAAATTAAAAAAAAAGTACATAAAAATACCTTAATTTGTAAAAGTTATGAGCATATTACTAGTCGCGGTAGAAATTTTTCTAAAAAACACAAAAATATTCATAATTTTCACAGTTTTGCCAACCCTAACATAAAAAGTATATTTTTTTATAGCTAGACATCAGGGCTAACCCTAGTTAACGGATTATCCACCCATTACGACAGACCCTGTATATAGAAATCGGTAATGTTGGAAAATGTTGTCAAAGAGAATTTCAGATTTAAAGCTGGTTTATACAGGGTTAGCTGACAAGTCAGTGGCCCGGCTTCCACACCGTCTTTAAAATATTTACGAATAGTATATTCGTGCCAGCGCTTTTGATAATTCGCTTAACAAAATAAGCATAAAGGCTCAACACATTTTCTAACATAACAAAAAAAAAAATAATAAGGACATGTAATATATCGTTATAAAATATATTGTGCCTTTTGAGCTTTCGCTGAGTCGAAGGCTATATGAGGCTGTATCGGACGAGCTCCGGGACTTCCGACGTTGTGCGAAGCCGATAGACGAATACAAATGTCCGGGAAGATGAATGCGCGCTCTGCCTCGATACTGGTTTAAAATAATTTTTTTTATATCACAAGGAGATACCAGTCGACGCCATTTGACGCAGTGACCATGCTGGGGCAGTGGTACATGGCTCAGATAACCGGGCAATGTTGCACCAGAGGTCACGGTTCCAAGCCTGCCTTGGTCATAGATAGTTATCTATATATTACAAGTATTTCTATAATAAAAATTTTAAAAATATAAAATTTCTAAAAAATTTAATACATTCCGTTGTCTAGTACCCGTAACAAAATCTTTACGGTACTTACACGCACGGGGCTAGGCTTACGTGGTGTGTAAAGTTCACAGACATTTATTTTTATTTGTTTATTTGATAAGACACCCATAAACTTCCGCTTTATTATTATGTAGACGTGTTACCCGAATACTGCGTAAAACTCACAGTAAAACATTTGTTTTGTGTGATTGTAATCTTGTAAGCGCGAGAAATCTCCACGGCCGAGCCGGCCGAATTCGTCTTCGAAAATGGCGCTTAGTGCTTACAAAGAAATATATTATACTTTATTGATATTTTATATTATCTAACTAGCTTCCGTCCGCAGCTTTGCCCGCGTTTGGATGGATGTTTTTTTTTACATATAAACCTTCCACTTGAATCACTCTTTCTGTTAAAAAAACGCTATCAATGTCTGTTATGTAATTTTAAAGATCTAGGCATACAGACACACAGACGGCGAAGAGCGACTTTGTTTTATACTATACTAGCTGCGCCCCGCGGCTTCGCCCGCGTAAATTTCGATATCGTGGAAAATCATTCCATGGCATCCCTCAGGAACATTTTTTCGGGATAAAAGCTATCCTATGTTACATACCTCCAAGAACATGTGTACAAAATTTCATGATGATCGGTTGAGCAGTTTTCGCGTGAAAGGGTAACAAACAAACTTACATTCGCATTTATAATATTAGTATGATTAGTAGGGATGATAATCAGCTAAGGCGTATTAATAAGCCGTACCTATTTGTAGATTAAGGAGACACAGGTAGTTAAGATACATAAGACAAAGAGGACGCAGGAAAAAGAAATACATTCCTACTATACGTTATGTAATATACAATCGAGTACCGAGTCTAATGTAAATGTAATGTACTTTTAATTCAACTCCAAGTACAATCATCATCATCAGCAGCAGCGGCTCCAGTTCCTAACACAACCTAATTACATCCAAACAACCCGGCACAAAATAATAATTTGCAATATAAGAGGGCTAATGTACAGTCGAAGAAATATGGAGACAACCATTGTTATAAACGTTCGTATAGACCAGTCTTTCCCAAAGTGGGCGATAACGCCCCCTTGTGGGCACTAGATGCTCAGAGGGGGGCGGTAAGGGGCCAAAAACGACATAATTTTCTTTGAATATCAAGGTGTAATAACTAATAAGGGGACGATACGAAGTAACTGATGTTCAAAGTGGGCGTTAGACGAAAAAGTTTGGGAACCTATGGTATAGACATATTTGCAGACCATCGCTCTACTCCTAAGTGAATCTCACTGCACGACGCGCGACAGTATAGCTGTCTCTATAAGAAGATAGCGTATGAGCGAAAGGAACTCCTGATAGTATCGCCTCGATGTGGAAGCAGCAGTGGCACTACGTGTTACAAAAATGTGTTTAGTATTCGTCGTAATGCATGGAATTTACACGTTAAAGAGGCATTTGCAAATAAATGAAAGAGATGAACGTAAAATAATAATATATTCAGTGATCTGCACAAGAACGAGAGTAGGCAAGCTGATGCGGCAATGGTCAGGCCATGTCGCTAGCAGTTCCGAAAATGATGGACGGCCTCCCACCTAATGGGCTGATGACTTGGTCAAAGTGGAGGGGAGCCGCTGGATGCAAAGAGCTCGTGACCTGTTGCTTTCTTGGAGACCTAAGTCCAGCAGTAGACATCTTCTAGCTACTGATGTTTACGATACGTACGTAACGTAATCTATTTTGAATTATAAACATTACCAAAATCTATAATTAAACTTTACCTCTTCCGTCGCCAGGAACATATATTTATTATACCGGGTGTTCCAGACCACCCGTCCAGGCTGATTATTTCGAAAAGTTTCAAAAAAAAATCAAAACAAAAAAATACGTGTCAAATATTTTTTGAAACTCTATCAAATCATACCAAAAACACCCCTCACCCCCAACCCCCTGTTAGGGGTAGGGGGTGCAACTTTAAAAATTCAAATGGAAACCCGTATTTTTTTTTGCAGATTCGGATTTGTCATGAAAAAAGACAAACATTTTGTCTGAAACATTGTTTTTGGATTCGCCATAGATGGCGCTGCAATCGACAAAAAACGATTTTCTTTGATTTTGACAAAAATCAAAGTCAAAAACAAAAACAAAAACAAAACTAGAACCATGAATAAAAACAAAAACAAAACAGAATTATTTCAAAAGCAAAACAAAAACAAAAATAATCTCCGATAAAAAATCCGAATCTGCAAAAAAAAATACGGGTTTCCATTTGAATTTTTAAAGCACCCCCTACCCCTAACAGGGGGTTGGGGGTGAGGGTGTTTTTGG
>LUGF01003891.1:151198-161528 GCA_001625245.1 Calycopis cecrops | reverse complement strand
AAGATTAACAAATTTTTAATTCACGTATGTGAAAATGTTAAACAAATAGGCCAATCATGCAAGCGCAATACCGATTGAATCTATGTATATCGATTAATCAATGTATAATTTATATTACATGTACTTCTATAATAAAAATCTTAAATATATAAAATTTCTTAAATGTATAAATACATATGAAATATATTCCGTTGTCTAGTACCCGTAACACAAGTCCTTACGGTACTTAGCACGGGGTTAGGCTAACTTGGTGTGTAAAGTCCACAGGTATTTATTTTTATTTATTTATTTAATAAGACACCCATACACATCCGTGTTATTGTTATGTAGACCCATATACGGCATAAAAGACGACAGCGAAACACTTGTTTTGTGTGTTTATACCTTGTAAGCGCGAGAAACCTCCACGGCCGAGCGGGCCTGTTTCGTCTGCAATGCCGCTTACAAAGAAATAAAATATACTTTATTGTAATTATGTATTATCTAACTAGCTTCGGCCCGCAGCTTCGCCCGCGTTTAGATGGATCATACATATGAACCTTTCTCTCGAATCACTCTGTCTGTTAAAAAACATTCAATATCTGTTGTATAATTTCAAAGATCTAAGCATACAGACACACAGACGGTGGAGAGCGACTTTGTTTTATACTATATAATGATCAGCTAAGGCGTATTATTAAACAGTACCTATTTGTAGATTAAGGAGACGCAGATAGATAAGATACATAAGATATGTAGACAAAGAAGACGCAGGAAAACGAAATACATTCCTACTATACGTTATGTAATATACAATCGAGTACCGACTCTAATGTAAATGTAATGTACTTTTAATTCAACTCCAAGTACAATCATCATCATCAGCAGCAGCGGCTCCAGTTCCTAATACTTAACCTAATTACATCCAAACAACCCGGCACAAAATAATAATTTGCACAATATAATATAAAGGGGCAAATGTACAGTCGAAGAAATATGGAGACTACCATTGTTATAAACGTTCGTATAGACCTATTTGCAGACCATCGCTCTACTCCTGAGTGAATCTTACTGCACGACACGCGACAGTATAGGTGTCTCTATAAGAAGATAGCGTATGAGCGAAAGGAACCCCTGATAGTATCGGCTCGATGTGGAAGCAGCAGTGGCACTACCTGTTACAAAAATGTGTTTAGTATTCGTCGTAATGCATGGAATTTACACGTCAAAAAGGCATCTGTAAATACATGAAAAAGATGAACGTAAAATAATAATATATTCAGTGATATGCACAAGAACGAGAGTAGGCAAGCTGATGCGGCAATGGTCAGGCCATGTCGCTCGCAGTTCCGAAAATGATGGACGGCCTCCCACCAAGTCGGCTGATGACTTGGTCAAAGCGGAGGGGAGCCGCTGGGTGCAAAGAGCTCGTGATCTGTTGCTTTCTTGGAGAGACCTAAGTCCAGCAGTAACGTCTTCTAGCTACTAATGTTTACGATACGTAAGTAACGTAATCCATTTTGCATTATAAACATTCCCAAAATCTATAATTAAACTTTAGCTTTTCCGTCGACGTGACGACATATATTTGTTAAATAGTCAAATAATTTTTCAATATCAACTTTACAACATTTTAATTGTAGCGAGTACTCGTAATTTACACCGGCCGGAGTGCACGAGTTGCGCCCGGGGGGTTTGATCGCGCGAACTTTCCCTCCACCGCCTTCCCCGATAACTTCACAACCAGCGCCCCGGAATTATTACGCAGAAGTTTCTTTTCACTTCACAGAAACTCGTTTAACGTTCACTATGAGAATGCGAAGATAACGTAGCACCGGCTAACACATGGCATTTTCTTTATCATGTTGAAGGTGGAGATAGAAGGAAAGAGAGGCAGGAGAGATCCTAGATGCAGCTATAAAGACAAGTAGAGGCCAAAAACAAACTTAAATGGAGTGAAGCCACTGGAACGTATCACCTTAATGAGTTTCATAAATCAAAATCAAAATGTTTTTATTCAAAATAGAAAAACAGGAATTATTTTTTGAACGTCAACAAAAAATCTACCACCGGTTCATCCCTAGCCCTGTCCTGAGAAGTATATATAACATCTAAAGTACCGTTAGTACACGATCATCTATCCTCTTATCCTTACATAATGATAAAAATTAAATGCAGCAGTAAATAAATATAGTTGTCAAAATAATGCAGCAGATATATAAATCCACTTCATCCCGAGCGATGAAAATGGAGTTTTCCACGTCACAAACAAAACATGTTAAAATTATGACGTACTCACCCGACTAGTGAGGGCATTTTGTGCGCAATATCGATAAATTAAACTTATATCACTAAGCGTTGTCACTCACAATTGTATCTGCGGTGTGCGATTTTTTGGGGAATGTAATGTAAATTTTATTTGTAAGTAGGAAAGAGTGACTAAATAAATCATAACAATATTCACCTTACTTAACGTCAAAATAGGGAGGTTGCATGATGAAATTATTATATTTGGTGACACATTCGCCACATATTTGGATAGGCACACCGTCTTATGAAATGTATCTTTGTAAATACGAAATATCGACAACATAGACAACGACAACATCACTACGCTACGCTGGTCCGGTACAGCCGCAGTAGCGCGGAATTCGCTTTGGCGACAACAATTTGCTTCACAGGCAACTAAATGTACTCAGGCATTTCTTGCACGCTGCTTAAACTACACTCAAAATTAATTTACGCGCTACTAGCGATCCGCCCTGGTTTCACTCAAGTTAAATTTCCCATTATACACCGGTCAAAGAATATCCTATTAATATTATTAGTGCGAATGGGAGTTTGTTTGTTACACTTTCACGCCACAACTCATCAACCGATCATTCTGAAAATTTGTACACATATTCCTAGAGGTTGTAGAAATGACATAGGATACTTTTTAGAAATGTAAAAAAAATATTGTTGGAGATATATGTATGTAATGTTTATTGATATTTATTGAAGGGCTTCAACGCGAGCGAAGCCGCAGGCAAAGGCTAGTTTCACATATAAGAAGAATACATAACAGATGAAGAGATTCGAAAGTGGTAACCGATTCTGTATGTGTGTGACGTCTTCTGTGCTATTGTAGTATTGCATCCGGCACTATCGGGGCAGTACCACTCACACACAGCTTTAAAGTGACATCCACGTTTTGTGCGATGTTAAAACTAACACAAAGGTAGTAAAAAAGCTATTAGATAATCTCATGAACTTGAATATCTTTAACGACGTCCCACTCGCGCCGTCCTGTCTGCGTGGGATGTTAATTTAGAGACTGGCGTCTTGGCGTTCGTCCCAAGGTCGTAGTCTCATGAATGAACCAAATCCAAACGTAAATCGGTAAGAGGTAGTGCCACGCTGCATGTAGTCGAACTAGGCCGGCACGACCGGCCGCGCTTACACGGAACTGGCGTACAGCGACAGCTGTGCTGTTGCGTTTCCTGCGCTATGTAAGTAGCCGGTGGCCCGTGGAGGGAGAAAGAAGGAGGGCAACACATCTGTATAATCGCTACGCGGATGTCCTTGGGCGCCTAAAAAAAATAAAAAAAAATAAAGAATATATATAACATATCAAAAATAAAGACGACACAAGAGCTTTTGTAACCGGTTATAAGAAAGTTGTGGAGGTGCAGCGGCGGGGCCGCACGTCGACTCGTTTGTAAAATTAAAACACATTCGCCGCAGCCGGCGGGAGGTTCTCGAGTCGAGGGTCTCGAGGAGAAAACGGAAAGAAAATAACAGACTATAACCTACACAAATTTGAAACTGAATTTCATTTAATTAGAGTTCACTCGCATCAAATCAAAGGCGTTCATTATACCGAAATAAAAATACAATTTGGAATTTTAACAAAATATTTTTAACCTTAAAACTGAAATGAATAAAGCAAATTTATAAAAAAAAATGAGGACTCACTAAAAAATCAGCGTCTTATCATTATGTACTTGTATAATGATATGACAAATGCTGAGTGGTGGAAACCATTATGTGACACACCAAATTAATGTTATGTTTGTTATATGTGAAATTGTCCATTTTATTGTAATCAATAAAAATCCTTCTTTCTTTCAAATTTGACTCTGAAGAAGCCGAGGGGCACAGCATGTGCTTGTATAATAAAGCAAAAAACCGCGGTCAGCTCGAATGACCTCAGCCTACCGTCACCCTAAACCTTGTTAGCCCTTTATGAGCGAATAAACAATAAAGTACGCGTTATTTTCAGCCTCCGCGGACAGTAAACCAACAGACATGGTGTCGTTACGATATTGTAGTCATATTGCTTTCTCTTTAAGCCCCATAAAATCCTTTTATTTATTAATGAGTATGTATGAAACGATCAGTCGGAGCCATTTTCATGACAATCCGCATATAGGTTATACGGATGCGTCCTTCTTCTTCTACTACCTCCTCCCTCCTCCATGGGCCACCGGCATCCATTATCCATTATCATCTATCTGCCTCATGTACATCCACACAGAAAATCGGATCGGAGTGCGACATCCACACAGAAGATCAGTCGGAGCCATTTTCATGACAATCCGCATATAGGTTATACGGATGCGTCCTTCGTCTTCTACTACCTCTTCCCTCCTCCATGGGCCACCGGCATCCATTATCCATTATCATCTATCTGCCTCATGTACATCCACACAGAAAATGGTAGAGAATCGCGAAATTCTATGTTCGTAGCAGTGCTACGAACGTCGTAGCTCTACGAATTGACTGGTTACGCATCTACGACGACGCGACGCGATCAATGCGTATCTATAAAACTCGTAAAGGCTGCAAAATCCTATTAATACAGATTGAACTTTAGCAGAAGTTTGAACTTTACTGCTCTACGACCCATACGATACCTGCGAGATGAGATTGACTGTTCTGTCCCGAGTTTATGCGGCTTATGCGTGGCCAGTTAGCCATTCGGGAAGGGAATAGCAGAGTGTGTCTGCATAATATGTGGTTGCGTGTGTTCTTTTTATATAGCATAAAGGGACAAACGAGCAGTTGGAGCCATTTTCATGACTACCGACGCCCATAGGCATCCGTATACAATTTTGCCGCAGGACATCACACTGACTCTACATAGATGCGTTGTCCTTCTTTAGCCTCCGCCAACACTTCGACTGCTCGCTTGGCCACAAATATTCCAAAAAAAGAACTCGTCCTAAGTTTTATTAAGACCCTAAAGCATCCAATTCAACATCATATTTAACAATACCCTATAACTATTAACGTCTAAAGATTAACCGGCGCCTCGAGGGTCGCTATAAAATCGTAAGATAATCCGACTTGGCGGTTTCATCGACGAGTATAAAGAAGGGTTTACTACCAAAATAATCGGTAATTTCATTGGCTATATCATTGGTAAGAATTCACGTAAAACTCCACCCATCATAACCGGAGCGGGAGCTCTCCATTCATATCATCACGGATTATTGTGTCGACGTTCACACGTTATCCGCAGACGGCGCGGGCTCAGCGGCCCGGAGATAGAGCCGGCTGTCGCGGGATGATTACGTTAAATAGGTTATACACAAAAAACAAATCGAAAATACATACACTGGGTGTATTTTCGATTTGTTTTACCTTACGTTCTTTAGTATTAGCTTAAATGCAGAAAAATTGTGATTAACATGTTCCATTCTGTAGTTAAAGCAAAAAAATGTGTGTGCTTTATACCACACGACTGGAGTAAAACTTCATACACGGAATTTTACTGGTTATGAGAGGGAGACAGAAAAAGTGCTCGCGCACTGCTTCCCCTCTCCCTTATAAGAAACATAACTCTCTCTCTTTCTGTCTACTTATCTCTCTATCAACTTGCGTTCACCTCGCCCGATCACACTTTCCATAACGCACTCATCAGAAGTTTTAATTCAAAAATCGTCAAAACCAAACGTCTTGCCGCTCTGTGACACTTGCTACAAACATTGCTACAAGATGTTTACTTGACGGCAAGTGCTACGAGCTAGTGCTACGACAATCACTACAACAAAGTACTACGACAAGTACAATGCTACATTCGTAGCGCTCGGTGTAGCGCTTGTGCGGCTGTCGGAAGGCGTCGGTGTGGCTATTGTTTAAACCTTCGTTACACGTCCAGTGAGTGACAAGACGTTTGAGTCTGAAACTAAGCGACCGACACATAATGGACAGATGGATGTATCAGGTAAACTGGACACATAATCGGACGTGTATTCTCAGACTTACATATTGTTGATGTTGTTATATATAATACTAGCTGCGCCCCGCGGCTTCGCCCGCGTAAATTTCGATATCGTGGAAAATCATTCCATGGCATCCCTCAGGAACATTTTTTCGGGATAAAAGCTATCCTATGTTACTTCTAATACCTCCAAGAACATGTGTACAAAATTTCATGATGATCGGTTGAGCAGTTTTCGCGTGAAAGGGTAACAAACAAACTTCTGCACATCTATACAGATATAATTAAACAGGTTTGTATCTATACTTATTATTTTATAAGCGGTAGTGTCACGTTGCGAATAGGGCCTGCATGACCGGGAAAGTACCTTTTACCGGCGTAAACTGTCAGCTGTGCTTTCGCGTTTCTAGCGGTGTGTAAGTATCATGAAGGAGAGAGAGTATGCAAATGTGCGTCGGGAGTTGTTCAAATAGTTGCCAGTGCCCATGTAATTTAAATGTGGAAGAAATAAAAATATAATTCTATACATATATTTTTAATTCGTCTATAGATAATAAATATATATCCGTATTCTATATTTTCCTAAAGCCGAATTTAGATTATTTTTAGAATTATTACTATTTGTTGAATGAAATTTCATGTGACCTTCACAGCTGCATCAGTTTTGTTATTTTGATTAATTAAAAAACTATCGCAAATTTCGTCATTGTTATTACAGTCACGATATAGCGGGGCTCCGGCTGATGATGATGCTCGTCAAACGCCTGCCAGCGCACGTATAATTTGATCACAACATACCAACGCGAGCCAATACAAATATTTGCAATTAATTAAACACAAACAGTACAATAAAATTTAATTTAGCGAAAGAGCAGAGAAAACTGTACAATGCTTATATTGCGGCTAAACTTTCGCCTGGTGTGTTATTGATTGTATTTTGTATTGAATCATTTTGTGTTAATTATTTTGTAGTGTGGAAATGAGATGTTGACAAAAAAAAAGACAATGACTAAACAAACAAAAACTAGAACTGTGTTTCAGTTTTACATTTGTGCTACTCTTGGTCTCATCTAAAAAATCACGATGAACTAAAAGTTTAGTTCAAAAATGATCGCCGACATTGTCAATACTCAAAATATACGAGAACAATCATTTATTTGTAGTAAAATATGATATGTTTTTTTCTTGGTACGTATCATCTAGTAATTATTCTATGAATATAATATAATTTTAGTACATATACCATTAAAGTATAAGTACTTGTTACTCTGGACCATGCTGATATTCATACACCCCGCAGACTGCATCAATAATTCAATAATAAAACAACTACAATCTGTATTGAAACCTTATTGAATATCGGCGCGGGGCCGGACGGACGGAACACGCGGCTACGTGCCCGACACGTCCCCGCCGCGGCCGCCATACAAGAATAACTCCCCGGAGACACGCGCGGGGTAAACGCAAGATTTATAACAACACAATAGCAATTCGTTTACACAACCGACAACATGGGAGCGAATATAAAAGGGTAAAACGCCATAGACAGGGGCCAAGGGTAAAACTCACTGAGTTTGGGTCGGGAATGGGAACCGGATCCAAACCGACTCGGTAGGCTCAAGTGGCAATGAGCAGACTACACTCACACACTCACTCGAAAGTACGATAACAGCTGGAAAAGAAAGCTTTTCAAGGGCTACCGCACCGGAAGTAGGAGTGTTGGAAGGCTTCCAGCTAATAATGATGATGGATGAATATCTTACTAAAATTATCTTCAGAGATTTAACCTTTTTTTATGATATAGGGGGCAAACGAGCAGGTGTTAGTAGCGACCGCCACCCGTAGTCATCCGCAAAACTAGTTGACTTAGTAGACTTGTTCCTACAAGTCCAATCTCTGTAGAATCATGGCACCGTCTTACGGTGCACAAGTCACATTAGTGGCTCTATTCTGATGGGACGGCAGGCCGACACGGCCGGAGAGAATGCACTTCTCTTGTTTTTGTGTCTGAGTGAGTAAGCTCTATGCTAACTTCCTAAGTTCGGGCTGCTATTACAAATTATAAAATTTTAATTACACTTAGTGGTGGACTCTATCTCGCAACTTCATCTTCGGCGGCTAAAACTGCTTACCAGACCAGGAAACAGTAACTAATTTATAAAATCCAATCTAAAAATCAAAAAATGCAATCCAAAGTAAAGATGCCTTGCCTTATGAATTTTCGGTTCCTCTCTTCTGATTAAAACCTTAGCTTGATTTTAAAGGGAGCGAGGTCCCTGGGGGGGGGGAGGCATTCGTCACACAGACACCTTTTCATTTGTCCAGACATCCGTTCTGGATGATTAAACGCAGGTCGGCACGTGTCGACGGATGATTCACTATCGCAAGCGACGTCCACACAAATGGATAGCTAATACGTGTTCTGTGGCGTTTTCTTTTATGGGACTTTGGCAAACGCGCAGTCGCAACAACATATTAACATTGTATAGGTACAATATAACATTAAACAAAACATTAAGTCAACTAATTGTAGAATTGTCTTCAGATAATCAGTCTTTCCCTTGGGGGAAAGGGTTATTTAGAGAACACAAAGCAGAGTTATCTAGATATCTTTATCGTTATTTTGCTCTTAAAGCATATTTTTTCCAACAGTCATTTTACATCATATTGTATCTGTGAAAACAAGTAATATAACCATGAAGTGTTATGATAACAGTTCTCATACATTACGAATAACGTGGCCTGAAGGTTCGCAAACACGATACTTTAACTGCTGTTTTTGTGGCTTCAATTTCCGTTAGAATATTTAATCTAGAATAATCAATTGCGTGTGTAATAAATAATACATACAATGATAAATGATAAAATGATTGTTACTCGCAGCCTAAGGCTAAATCCTCACTAAGCTGTTTTCACCTGCGCCGCCACAGTCGTAGAACATCGGTTTTATTTCTAAACTTATGAGACCGGTTATTTGTGCGGTTATGCAGCCGTCGCGGCCGAGACCATCGCCCGCAAACTTGGTGGACGATATTCTCAAGACGGGTGGTAACACGATGTGTGTAAAATTTTTGTACCTATATTCTTCTAGTAGCTCCGCCGGCTACTGCGGTCGCAGTCCGCTGAGGTGGCGGACGGTCACCACCCACACGATTCTACAAGTTTCCCGCCGGAGTCGCGGGACCGGCAAGTACCTAATCGTGTCTATGTAACACGTAAAGCGTGTAGTGTAATATGCTTTTACATTTGGCATATAAATCCACATCCTAAAGAAGATACGCAAACGCGGCGGGCGCGGGTGAAAACTGCCCAGTGAGTTCTTAGCCTAAGCATGATACTTTACCATTACCGACGCAAATTGTCGTGTAATATTCGAAAAGTATATCCTGTCACGATGCTAAATCGAACATGAGTAGCGTATGAACAACAAGCACGCATCTTCGATAAATACCTTTTATTCTAAAACGTGAAAGGGCTCAAGGCTTCTGTGTGTTGTCTCGCGTGGTGATCCCTAAAACCTTTTTGACTTTACACTTCCTTCTTTTAGACTGCAGATATAATTGACTAAATAAGCACATTTTTTATTTAAGCCATATGCGAATGAAATTGGTAGTATGAAAATTTATATGATATTACCATCTAACATTATTGCTTACAATATATCACACGCCACTCGCCGGTGAAGTGGTAGCAAGAGCACGCGCCGTCGCTGTACAATTTGCATTTTAATTGCATCAGTTTGTTTACGTGGAGGGCGCTGTCGGCGGTGGGGGCGCTGCCGGCGCCGGCAATTTAAATAGCGATAGAAAAAATAAAGTTTGACCGACAAGCGCGCATAATGAGCGGCTCTGACGTGTCGCTACTGAATGCGTTACGTTTGCACGGCAGTTTAAGTGGATTTAATTATTTTTTTTTTTTTTTATTTATTTATTTAGGAACAAACAGTTACATATAAAAATTATGAAAATCATAAATATAACATTTTTAAGATATCTAAACCTATAGTTCCATTTAATGTTTAAATAACAATGTTTGTTTTTTATTGAACACAGTGACAGTGGAAGTTTCAAAATTTAAAACAAATGAAAAAAAAAGCAACTAAATAAAATACAATAATATGCTACCTATAAATAACATTTTTTT
>LUGF01003891.1:125531-140627 GCA_001625245.1 Calycopis cecrops | reverse complement strand
TCTCCTTTTTGGAAAGTATAGAAACCGACCTAGCGCTGAGAAACTCTGTGCTACCTCATTTCTTCATTAAGTATTCGCCGTACAAGCCAAAAGTTCCACCACATCCCATCCCGACAAGAAGCTAGTAAAACATTTTGCCTAAATACAAAATTTTACCAAACAAAATTCACTTATTAATGTATTATCAGGGACGGAGCAGACGCACGCTCGGTTTCACTCGGTATTTCCGAGCTCAACAAAATGCCTTACGCTTGTGAGCGTCTGTTTGCACTAACAAATTCTAATTTATCGTAAAACAAAAATATAAGCTTAATCTACGCAATGTTGTAATTGTGTAAATCATCTTTATTGGTCCGGCATAGAACATGGCTCTGCTTTAGTTAACCACGAGATGGTTGATCCTGTGTGGGCATCATCCAGTGTAGACACGCCTGTTTAATACCCCTGACAGTTGGCTGTATGTTCAGTCGGGTTAGTTTTAACGCGGCCTGCTATTTAATATTCATAACGCCCACTAAAAATACTGCCTAATAATATTATAATTACGCAAGTTTGTATGTATGTTTGTTACTCTTTTAATAAGAAAAACTACTGAACAGATTTGGATGGAATTTGGCACTGCTAATTGCGATTTTCAATAAAAAAATACTATGTCCTTTCTGGACTCTGGAGTAATTTTGTTAAATTTGGAGTTTAACGCGGCTGAAACCGCGGGGCACTGCTAGTATTGTCATAATTACATTTGTATAAGGGTTTGTGATGAATTTAGACGGGGAAATAAACAAAACTCATTATTGCTATTTACAAAATAAACTCGAGAGAACAATGCTTTCGTAAATTTACGCGGCTGTCACTCATTATTATAAAATTACTGAATATTAAAAGTTAGGTGCTCGAAGGACCATGACAGAATCCGCTTAAATTATCACTACATAATATAAAACAAAGACGCTTTCCGTCGTTTGTTTTTCTGTATTCAAGTGATTCAAGTATTCAGTAAGAAGTAGTGGCACACTGCATGCTTGCATGCCGAATGCAATGCCGAATTGGGCCGGCACGACCGGGGAGGTACCTCTCGCTTACACAAGACCGGCGTAAAGTGACAGCTGTGCTGTCGCGTTTCGTGTGGTGTGTAAGTAGCCGGTGGCCCATGGTTGTGGGAGGAGAAAGGCAGCGCATTTGTATAGTCTCTATTCTATGCGGTTGTCTGTGGGCGTCGGTAGTGGCTCCGACTGCTCGTTTTCCCCCCTTTACCATAAAAAAAAAATTCAAGAGGAAGGTTTATATGTATAATAACATATACTTATACGCGGGCGAAGTTGCGGGCGAAGTTGCGGGCGAAGCTGCGGGCGGCAGCTAGTTTTATAATAAACAAGGAACAAATATTTAGAACAAAAAATTCATTACTCTGCTCGTACAAATTTTAAACAGACACAACCGTGGGCACTTACTAGTATTTTATAACAATTTAAAATTCATTAAATGTAAAACTGATCTCCGCGTAATGCTCTGCAATACTAGTGCCCTGGTGACGGATGAGTTTCGTGAATTTGTGAACAAAGCAACAAAGTAAATGTTAATTACGTTCAATAATTACCGCCGCACATTCTTGTTTTAATTGCGGTACCGGCCTGGGCAACCCACTCGTCTACGTGACCCTTTTTTGTGGAGCCATTATCAACAAAGTCGCCGAAATACACAAACTCTTGATTTTCATAAAGGCCTCACTTCCCTGGAGTCTGATTTTCATTTGTTTACGCGAGGAATATTTTTAATGGCAATTTGGCACAACCCTCATGTAGGGGCACTACCTACAAATGCCAACTCTTGTAAGAGTCTACTACTGACTAAAACTACCGCGGGTGCGATCGGCTGACTTTGCCGCAGCTTTTTTCTCAAATTCACCGATCTGTCAGCGACAGTGCACTTCGGCGTCTGGTCAATCCCACACAAGTGACATCATAGGGCTGTTCCCACTACCATACAGACCCCGACCCCGTCGATGTCGAATGAACCACATGTTTGGTTTCTATAAAATTCGTTTCTTGTTGTTTGGCCGGTGATTAATTAAGGGAATGAGGTAAAAGGAGTTCAGCACATCTGGTTCGAAGGTGTCTAGTTACGTGGATATTTATGATCGCTGGTTAGATCCCGGCTGCTGTTTTCTTTAGACCGAATAGTCGCCTTGCCACCACTGCATCTCGCTAACTCTATTGCAAGAACAAGCAGCAATTTGATGCAAGCTTCCATATTGATTTATTTAACATCTTTTGTCTTTCGCCAACGACTTTCGAATGTAACAACCTTACGCCACTTTCGTCTGAATTCATTCCCCACAGCTCGGACGTTACAATAGTCGGAGGGCGATCGATATTCAATCTTCGCGGAGGATTTAGCGGTTGCTCTATTGCTGGAGAGATTACGATGTGCCGTAACACTGCCACTGCGAGATAAGCTCCACATTAAACGGTCCCCGTGCTCGTGTATATTTAGTAGCTGGAAGAGGTCAAACCTGCATTGTTGAGGATACTGGCATGACCGAGGAACACAACACTGTGAAATGATCGAAAATTGATTCGATTATTTTATACGCAGTTTATTTAAAAATCGAATATTATCACAATCATTTGGGTCGCCTGTTTAAAAAACGAATATTGATTCGATAATGTGAGTAGCAGTTCATTTAAAATACCGAATGGCTACATCGTTTACACGGCTGTCAAGCAATCGATCGTTGGTCGGTCGAACCCCAGACCTGACACGTGAAAGTTAAGGTTTAAAGAAAAAGATATGTCGACTGAATGAAAGACCCAGCTTTGTGAACCAGTCATAAGTCACAAAAATTTCTAAGAATGTACAGTCTAATTTCGTTTGTCTTGTGTCTTGGAAATGATCGAGACGTGACACATTATGACATGAGTGATCAAGGTTCGATAAATCACAATATACACAGATCTCGTCCCATTGGAACCATTCGTCTATTCGGCATGAGAAGATTTATAGGTTATTCCAGATTGTTATCTATATTTGTGTCTATTACAACCCTGATCGCATTGTGGTTTCTGATTGAATGAATTAAAAACGGCCATAGAAACAACTGATGATGATGATACAAACTTTGGCATTTTTTATGTTAGTGGGATCTTCGATACCTCGAACAATTATATTCCGTCTTCATGTACCTAAAGGATTGCACGAAGAGAGAATATAATGCTTCTTTTACTTTTATTATTTTTATTCGTGCTTATCTTATTGTCCTATACCTATTCCTCGCTATAAAAGCCCTTGTCTGACAATGTATTTAAGAAGTATTTCTGGTACAGAAAATACTAAAATTTACTGTAGTACAAGTGTAAACTAAGGTTAATCTAATAAAAGTAATTCGAGCCCGTAGATTGGTAATGCGATAAACCCTCGAGGAGGAATGTCCATTAACAATGTTGCTAATTTAAAATGTGGGTCGGCACGTAGCTCTCTAGATTAGTGGAGATAAAATACATTTCTGCTGCCGGACTCACCTATTTGTTAATGTACAATTGTCATTTAATTAGATATTTCCAGTACTCTTGAGAGTTGCTTAATTATGATATGAGAACGAAAGCAACCGACACAGTTAAGTAAGAAAGGTGAAGTGGCAATGGGCTGGCCACATTGCTCGCCAAGTCGACAATCGAATGGTTCTCGAGTGATCAAAGACTCAAATGATCATATATCAGTCTCGTGGATCGTCATCAAAACGAACCTTTACGTCAAATTATTAATAAAGTGGTGTGAAAAGTTCACATATATTATTATTATTCATATTATTATGTATCGATCATCAGATCGACTAAAGATATATTTTACGCGGGTAAATCCGCGGGACCCAGCTACTACTAGTTCATTACATACACATACCTAACTCAAGCGAAACGTTCTGAGGACAGTGGTTCGTCCCTTCATGGATTTGATAAGCAAGTAGAATAAATCCGACCTCAGAGAGCGTCCGAAAAGAGCCTTCAAGCAAACTACACGGACGGATTGTGTAGAAATTAGTCTTCCCTATCTAGACATTCCTAAAGAGGGCGCAGTAGTCACGTCCCTCTAAACGTATTAGAAAAACACATTACCATACATCTATTCAGTTTGTTAGACAATTTGCTAGTAATGTATTAGAAAAGAGCACGAAACAAATTGAGACTCACGGCAACGACGTTAAGACAATACCACGTGTGGCTTTACGTGAGATCGGGTGAGACGGGGTGAGACCGGGTGAGACGTGAGATGGGTGAGATAATATGGAGTGAGACTCCGACACGTCTGCTGCCGAACGTGCGTGGAATACAGACCTCAACTAAACAGAATAAAATACTTTTTTAAGTGGAGTCGTCACTATAAATGCATTACCTCATTTTAACGACAATTTTGTGTAAATTTGTTCTATCATTTGTTGAATGCATTAACTCTTTAAATACGACTTTGTCTACATTATTACTACATTTTAAGATTATAAGTAGAAGATGTTCGGAAAGCTAATTTGTAAGGGTTACAAATCATTTTTAAAATTTTAGAATCATACTTGGATAGGTTCGAAGTTGTTAGGTTGTTAGAATATTTTTTTTATTTGCACTCGGAACACTTGGTCCAATTTCATAATCGGATCGACAACTTGTAATAGTTAATCATAGTGGGCCGTAAGACCCAAATTTACCCCGATAGGTTCGAAGTTGTTAGGTTGTTAGGATATTTTTTTTATTTGCACTCGGAACACTTGGTCCAATTTTATACTTGGATCGACCATTTGTTAATCATAGTGGGTCAGAAGACCAAAATTTATAACATAACTGATTAACCGGTGTTTTATTTAGAATAACTCATGTTCTTAACAATTTAATAGGTAACGTATTCCAAAAAACAGATTAAATGTTTCGTTGCACTAAAAGGATAATTAGATTTACTATGAGTTAACAGTTAGTAATTCAGTAAAATAGATTAGGTTTAAACATCAAACAGTGTAGTATATTTGATTTATTTGATGCGCAAATTTAGTGTGCAATTCAGTATTTTTGTTAGCAATTTTGAATACTTTGATAGAAAAATGTGGATTTACAGTTGTAAGATTAAATACTACCCAATTTAAAATGGAATGCTTTTTTCATTGAGACATTATCGTCATCAAACAATCAGATGCGATAGAATCCGTTAACAAAATTGAAATAGACACATTGTCGTATCGACAATGTGTACAGAAAAACGTTTCCCCTCTACCCTCAAGTACCGCGTAAATTACACAACGTCCGGGCGAATTACGTCTACGTGTTGTGTGCGGGCTGCGGGCCAGTTGATTTGCCGGTAAGCCGCACGCTGACACAGCATTATTCCGAGCCGCTGGACAACTGCGCCCGTGAGCAGCTGAAGCGCTGCAACTGCGCAGAGCGTAATGAAATACAAACAACCAGCGTTTATTTATCGCTTTAATGCGACGGAATATTATCACTGGCGTCATCAGTACACCGACTGCTCATTAAAGTTTATGTTTTATTTTAGTAAAAGGTAGTGCCGTTTTGTATTGCAGTGGAATTGGACCGACACGACCGGAGAGGTAGGCATCTCTCGCTGACATGATTACGGTTTGTGAATAGCCGGTGGCTCCTTGGGTGGCGTGAAAGGGAGAAACGCAATTTCATATATGTATGTCAACAATTGGCTCATATTGCTATCTCTCCTTCTGTAGGGAGTCAAGAAATCGCATGTTGGGTAACAGATTCGAAGAGCATCTTCTGTGATTCGCCCCATATACCTAGAGGTGGGTAGGAGCATGGATTGCGGTGGATAAGTTCTCATATTTTAGCCTATGCTATAAAAAAAACGGCAATGAATAGGCAAGTGACTACGGTTGCCCATAGATAAAATACTCAATATCGGGTTTCACTCAAACAAAACGCAACCAGAGAAAAGTGTGCATAATGCTAATCCGAGTACGTACATATTTGAGCTGGCCACATCATATCATACAACAATTACAGGATAAAATTGAGCACATTCATGTAATATTACTTAAAAGCTAGCTAATATTTCGTGTAAATGCACCTCTCAAAACCAAAGATGCCTAAGTCACAAGCAAAACATAGTTTGAACACTGTCGTAGCACAAACACCAAGTTTGCGCAACAAAAATTAAGTTTCAGTCGCAATTTCATTCCCGGGGCCGCTCAAAGGCGCTCAGCTCGAGATTTAATAACCGCTTCGTTTTATCAGAGCTCCCGAATTAGGACGAGCATACATTTAGACTGGCCACTAATCGCCCCTGAATCCACTCGCGTTACATAATGTAGGGAGAGCATTAAAATAGATAAACAGATTTACAAAACATCATTAAGTTCATTATCATCATCATCAGTTTATTGCAGCCCACTGGCCTTGGTATTCGGCTGTCATTTCTCCATTAACTTATCATACAACTAGGTAACTTTACAAGTGTAAAATCTTATCCAAAATCACAACTCATTTGTTTGTTTTGTTGTTTTGATAAAATGTATTTTTATGTTCTTATCCATATTGTTCTCTATATGTGTTAAATCTCAATAAAATCCGATCCTTTTTAGTCAAAGATTAACAAGTATACATACAAAGTTTGAGATTCATAATATTAGTGGAATACGTAAAGCGAAAACTTTGTACTCCGCTGGGAGAAACAAGAATCATGAAATTTGGCGAAGCCAAAGTTTATAATCAGCAATATACATAATGCTAATATTATTTTTAAATGCATTACAATTTACAGTTCATTAATCAAATACACATTATAGCAGTTATTTGAGCTGCTCACAAAAGGTAAACGTATATTGCAAAACGGTGGTGCAAATATTAATTATTTTATTTTACACGTTAAATTACACTCATTTACACACGACATTACGTCGTATGCTGTTTTCTACTTGCGTGTGTTACCAGTATTTCTCCTGATTTGTTTTGTTCACAACAATGTAACAAAACAAAAACATTGTAAATACGAGTGGGCGATATCGAATGTTGAATAAAGGCTCAACCGTATTCCGGTGCCAACTGAACTGCGCCGCCAATTACTGGCAAAACAGAAGCCAGTTTACAGAGACGCTGATGCGGAAGTGCGGAGGTGCAGGAGTGCGGAAGTGCGGAAGCGTGCCAGCTCATCCGCGCTACTGCAGCCCTATTACCCACCATCCAGTTATTTTATAGCAGAAATGAACAGTCGGATGCTTTCACAAGCGTCTATCGGCGCCCATAAACATTCACACAACATGAATTTAGACTTTACGTACACTCCATCCGCCAATGGTCTACTTGGAGTTTCAGACGAAACGAGAAACGTTCTCTGGCTGACGACAACCAAACAAAATTATATAAATAAGTATGAAATTGTTACGCAGGTACAGCCAAAGATGTAATCATGGTAAGATTAGGAAACGCCTTATTACTTTTCTGTAACTACAAGCCCCCGGGGTACTCGCTGGATATTATGGCCTAAATAAGTAAATCTATAAATAGTGGAAGCTTTTATGAAGACAGCCTTGGTCGACGTAAATAATCTCATGGCCTAATTTCGGCTACGACGGACTTTATAGAGACTAGTCAACTGCGCATAACACATAGGGGCCAAATGTGTGTAACACCTCTCACTTCATAACTCCAGACCGTTAGAAACTGAAAACCTCATTGTCAGTTTCTGGTCCTCGCCGGGTTTCTAACCCGGGACCTTCCCAGTGGTCCAACATGCTTGCCACGAAACCACGAAGTTGTCCGGGTCGTCTATCGAATTGTTTTATAAGCATCGTGTAGCACCCTGTCTTGAGGATATTGATTGTGGCTTAGGTATTTCAGGTGGTTTGAAATCAGTGCCGGATTGAGCTCTGGGGGGCCCAGGACTCCCGATTTTGGCGATGCGAAAGGGGTCTCTTTAGCCTTACGAGGCCCGGGGCTGCAGCCTACCTAAGCCCCCATCTGAAATCTTGAAATTGACAACATTGCACAATACGCGATCAAGTGACCTCATTAATCCACCACGATGTAACGTGTTCACACGTGTAATTAATATACAAATGAGGCAGGTGAATATTTCCTTAACGCGACTGGTAAACAACACGTTGTTAATATGTTTACACCCGTTTATTGCGGGGAGAGGTGGTGTGGGCACGTCTTCAGACATGTGACAAGTAAGAAAAATATGGTTAAAGAAATTAGAACATAATTTATACTGCAGCATGAAACATTAAATAAATTAATAGTCGTCCAATGGGCGACCGGGGATACGCCGGACGACAGCACAGCTGTCTATTTACGGCGATGCTACGTGAGCGAGAGATGTCCTTATCCTTAGTCTCTTTTACAAAAGCCCTGGGTCGTCCTTGAAATTACCATAATGAACTGTTGAGTATCTTTTGGGCTTGCGTATTTTCTCTAACGTGAAATGCCTGTTTGTGATGGTCAAGAGATCTCACGGCGGCACTCATGATGTGTATTTCGCAGGCGGGCGGTACATGTGTAAGTGGAGTGTTTTGGCGTCGTAATTGAAAACGGCCGATACCGTATCTTATCGCGCGCTCTATTTGCGCGTCGTTAATAACACATCCGTCCGCGTACACTAGCTACCTGGTGGTAGAGTCGGCAGCGGCCGGACGAGGTAGTGCCACGCTGCAGGTATGCAGCGAATTGGCCCTGCACGACCGGGGAGGTGCCTCTCGTTTATTCGACAATGGCGTAACACGTGCGGTGTATAAGTGACCGGTGGGCCATGGAGGGGGGGAGAGGGCAACGCCTCTGTAGCCTCTGTCTGTCTATGAGCGTCAGTAGTCATGAAAATAGTTCCGATTGCTCGTTTGCCCCCTTATAATTACTATTAAAAAAAATAACGAAGAACAAAGTTCAGTAAGTATACAGCACTCTGTATGTCTGTTGCAGGTAGAAATAATTAAATCGCTACGTAGTGTGAGTGACGTGACGTCACACAGGCAGTCGCTGGGGATCTCCCGCACACGTCATATCAGGAGAGCGGTGTCGTAAAAAGTAATCACACCCAATAACCTGAGTGGTTCCCTTTTCAGGGCTGACATTACACTGGTCAGTGGGTATTTTTATTTTTTTTTACTTTATGTGGTAGAGGTACAACCATACAGAATATACGCTTTGCAAATATAAATTAAGTTTAAGTAACGTAATATACAGTACATAATATTATGTATGTCATTACTTTTATTATATTTTTATGGTATTGGGTGGCAAACGAGCACTCGGAGCCATGACTACCGACGCCCATAGACATCATAAAGGCTACACAGATGCGCTGCCCTCCTTTCTCCTCGAACCCCCCATGAGCCACCGACTACTTTCACCAGTCTCGTGTAATCGAAAGGTACCTCCCATGTCGTGCTGGCCCAAATCGGCTACACGCATGCAGCGTGGTACTACCTCATCACATGAAAGCAAGTACAACTCATCAACATATATCAGAATACTTCCACAACCTACCACCAGCGCACGTCGCAACAACTCCAATAACAACGCCAAACCCTTTCATCACGCGGCCCTTTGTCGAGGGCGCACCTGATGCCCTTTTTAATCCCAACTTTCACATCGCGTCGCAAAATCATTACCGAATATTATATATTCACGGTTTTTTTATTATTGAAAGAAAATAAATAATAAAGCGATAAAGTCTAATGGTGATGACTGAATTGTTACCACGTGTTATAAAAACGAAAGTGACTCAACACTAAATAGATTTCCATAAATTTTGATGATCCTCCCAAATAGGTTTTCTCTCTGGATATATAAATGGATAGGTATATAGGTATCTCCAGAAATGGATTGAGCATATTTTTTAATAATAATAATAATAATTGTTTATTTCAGACATAGTCCATATTGTGGTTAGTAATATAAAGCCTTATACTTAAGGTTAGTAACAAAAACACTCAAAACAAAAAAGAAAAACTAAATAGGAATTTTTAAACGACTGCGGTAAAGTAGTGTAATGCTTTCTAAGTATTTAAGCCAAGGATGAAAAGCTTGTATCCATAGAGTTCGTTAGTGTGATGTCCTAAGATAGGACTTTTTAAATTATGACGGTACATATAAAAAAAAATCTAAACAGATTAGAGAATATAAGTCCAAAACATGTGCGAGTAGTAGTTATGTTACACGAAGGTCCGGATCGCTCCGCTCCATATCGGCTGCATTGAAGCAACTACAATATTTAATTACGACACAAAAAGTGAACATTACTCTGATTCAGCCATGTAGAGTTTGAGTTGGTTCTCAAAGTTCTTAAAACTTGTTAGCCCCTCAGCAAGGTACTGACAAGTATCAGCTGTCGACTGCTCGTTCGCCTCTAGAGTAGCTGTCAATAGATTTCGACTATACCGTCATAATAATGTCAACTGTCATCTGGACGAAACGCAACTCAAAGATCTACGAGTAACAAGCATAGCTCGTAGCGCCGTACATGCTCTACGTAGTACGTACTTCGTAGACATCTACACTCTCGGCTCACATTTCTTGGCACTTTATAGTATTCACTTTAAACTTACAATCAGATAGGCTTGTTGGATTTATTATAAAATAATCATCATTAACATGATCCCACCTTTTTTAGCACACCAAAGTGACTTTATGGCTCAAAAAATTATATGATAAATGAATTCAGCAGCCAACAGAACCTTCTCACCTCCACACTCCTCCATTCACAGCAGTCGCGGAGGCGCGTCACGTGTCTGCCAGACTTTGAGATACGAGTAGACTCTAACCTTGAGGAACCCAAGGTCGTTTCCGTGATACCGAGAGTGGCAGCCGGTTCCACGACGTTCTGCGTAGTCAGGAATTGCGGTGGTCAAAATCAAGGTGGAGACGGTGGAACTTAGAATTCTATCACATTTATCTATCCTCTTATCTATCTATAATAATCTATATTTTACTTTCACTTAAACTACAAGCCAAAATTTACACTCAACACATGACGAATACACCACGAACCACATACATCTCAACAAAACAACGTTAAAAACCCGACCGGATTAATGCGCAAACAATTTGTAGGCGATAAATCAAACGGCTAACAACGACAGATGGCCGGTGGCCCGGCGGGGCGTAAATCGAGTGCACTTGATGTGCCCGCGCCACCTGCAAATAGCCCATATTTCGTGCCCAAACATCGTCCGATATGCGACCAACTAACGGCTCTGCGAGATATATCTCCTTCATTTTGCAGGTAATGTGTAAAATTGGCTAATGCAATTGGCGAAGTTTGGCGTCAAGTGATAGCTGTGCTGTCGCCTTTCGTGCGGTGTGTAAGTAGTCGGTGGGCCATGGATGTGGGAGGAGAAGGGGGGTCAGCGCATCTGTATAGCCTCTATGCGGATATCTATGGGCGTCGGTAGTCAGGAAAATGGCTCCGACTGCTCTTTTACCTCCTTATACTATATTACAAAAAAAAGTAAGATCGAAATTTAAAATTGGAATTATTTGAAACACTTTAAAAGTTAGTTGCGAACGGGATTCGCAAAATTCGCATTAAAAAAGTTTAACCTTTTCCAACACCTTCCAAGAAAACAGAAGTTCCGAAATTTGATTTCGAATTAATTGGAACACTTTATTATTATCAAAAAGTTACATCATGTTTTACTGTTAAAGGTCAAAAAGTAAATTATCAAATTTTTTTTCGTAGTGAGAATATTTCAACTCCATCAATTAACATCTTTTAGTAATATTTTTTTTCTCTTAATTGAAAATATCGCTAGCACTTTTTATACACTCTTTCATAACGATGTTATATAGTATATCTTAAAATGTTTATAATCGTATACTTAAAATAGTAAATGCTTTCCAAATGATACAGTCTCGTATGTCTTAAGGCGTTTCACCCGCGTAAGTTTTGATCCCGTGGATATCGAGATGAAAAATAGACGTTGGCCGATTCTCAGACCTACCCGATATGCACACAAAATTTCCTGAGAATCGGTTGAGCAGTTTCGGAGGAGAGTGGTAACTGTTTTGAATTTAAATAATTGAACAGCACGCAATTCTGCTTTTTTGGCAGTCTGCTGAAATTCCGATCAACATGTGGATATAACGATACAAAACAAAGATATCGATTACAAGTAAACAAGTATATTATCTATTTGTGTGTATTTCTAACCTTGAAACTCGCAGAAAATGGCCTATGGAGGTGGGAAGAGAAAGGAGGGCAGCGCATCTGTAAAGCCTCTACGCGGATGTCTATGGGCGTAGGTAGTACCATAAAAAAACATTCTCCAGTTTCCAGCGACATTAACGATAAAAAAGCTATAAGCGATTTAGCCATAATCATAGTCCAAGTTTATTAAAAGAAATAATTTGAGAGCGGGCGCTGTCGGGCCGAGATAGGCTTTAAACCGGACTGTTAGACGGAGTTTACGAGGGCACGAGTAGCCCCGGGATTATTAACTAATACGCTAACTGGCCGACTTTACTGCCGTCATAAATCCAAAGGATATTCCGATATTCAACCTCCTTAGGATCACTTTCTGCTAGTCCTGCGTTATGACTTTATTTACATTAATTTAATACAGTGAAATGTTTGACTGCAATTTGTATAATTCATTTATGGACAGAAGAGCAGATGTTTCCACATTATGAGTAGTACAAAATGACTAAGAAAAATCATGAAGCTTATTTGGCTGACTAAGCTTGCTGCTTTAGTAGGTACTCGCTTTTGATCCCAGCTTACACAAGGTTATACAATTTGTAAACTTTAATAAGTTGCTATTCATCAGCATTTATCAGTCGTCAGTACATAAATATAAATAAAGAATAAGAAATACATCGCTAAGCGTAAAATTTGAAATTTACTAAGTCGCATAACGTAGCACCGCTTTTAGGTATGAACTTAAAGACAAAACAGTAATTGAGTATAAGGAAGGCAATGCTTATGACTTTTGCAGTTTACTTTTATTAAACGTAATTTTGTTACCAAGTGCAAGAAACAATAGAAAATTGACTGACCTATCATTAGTAGCGCCCGTGTAAATGAGTCAATTGATTACGAATTGACAAATTTAAACAGCGCTTAATTAGGTGGAAATTGAATTGGGCGTTCTTTAAACTTCGGTAGGTATACTCGAGCCTCTTAAATAGCACTTAGGGATGATTGATGCTTGTGTATATCTACAACACTTTGCTGTTGTTTTAGCTTGATAAACCCCGAGGGAACAGTTTCACGACAGGTTGTTACAAAACTTTGCACACACACCGAGAACTGAGGTTAAAATGTATTCTGTAGAAGCTGGTGATGTTTATTGAAAAGATTTGTTAGTAGACCAGCACAGGCACATAAGGAGAAAGGAGGGCAGCGCATTTGTATAGCCTCTATGCGGATGTTTGTGGGCGTCGGTAGTCATGAAAATGGCTCCGGCTGCTCGTTTGTCCTCCTATAAAAAAAAAAAAACAGGCAACTCATTAACAATATATTTTGATTTGATAAGTATTTTAAATGTTTTGTTTTATCTGATTATTTCTTATCTTTCATGACCCAGAATACTAAGGTACGAGTATAAAGAGAACATAAAGATAGCAGTAATAGTATCATACAAATTCGATTTAGAGCGAGATCTAAATTCGACGTATAACAGACTGTACAGATCAATCTAAGTTGTATATTAGTGGTGAAGCTGATTGGGACCAGGGAGGAAGTTCGTTGTCATACTCCGCCATTACAAACTCTCGACAAAGTTTTAGGCGATGTCTTAAAACTTCTCGTTGAAATTTCGCCCGCACTTTTTCTTCATGTGTTATTCGGGTTTGAAATTATTGCTATGCCGTCGCGTTTTGTAAATACATTGCTCTCCTTCACCAATGGGCCATTTGGACTCCTATAAACCGTATAGCATAGCAGCAAGAGTAGTTTAATTTTCAGACGTCGCATGCATGCATGTATCCGAATTAGCCGGCACGACCGGGGAGGTCGACCTTTCGCCTAAAAGAAATCAGCGTAAAGTGACAGCAGTGCTGTCGGGTCTCGTGCGGTAAGTAGCCGGTGGCCTATGGAGGGAGGCGTAGAAAGTAGGGCATCAGTATAGCCTCTATGCGAATGTCTATAGGCTCGGTAATCAAGAAAATGTCTCCGAATGCTAGTTTGTCCTCTAACACCATAAAAAAAATCACTTCCCCGGTCGTGCCGGTTACTTTCGGCTGCACAAACAACTACTGATTTGCACAAAATGGATGTAGTTGAATACGTATAGCTAGTTATCTCTCTCCCACGCGGCCTATCCTTATCTAAAAAGATAACAACGTTATATTTACCAGAAGACCGACACATTATAAACACAAAATGCATATCTACTTTTTAATATCGATGAACGTCGATGCCTCTCGGGGTCTAGATAAAACTAATTGTGTGCCTAGAGCTGTTGTTTCAACACATTTGTTTTTAGTAAGAGGTACTGCCATGCACGTATGCATGCTGTCGAATTGGCCCGGCGTGATCGGGGACGACGGGGGGTCCTGTCGCGATGCATGTTAATATTTAATTATATCAGCCCAGACAACTCGTAGATTTTGACCTAAAAATCTCCTAAATTATTGTTAACAAATAGTCATCATGTATCTAGTAGAAGTGTGTGAGACTAATGTGTGAATCTCACGTACCCAGCCTCAATCTACTTTACCTTTCCTCGTCTTACCAATTAAGTTAATCAGTCCTGTCAGCTAATTGGAGGACGGACTCGTAAGTAACGTGTCCGTGATAATACAACGGATAATATATTTTCACACTATTGTCCGCTGCCTTTACGTATTTCTCTCCTCTACTACATCTGCGTACTTCCGGTTTTCATAAATAAATTGGTAGTGGTAGTTTTACTCTGCACCAGGATATTCAGTATTCGATTCTAATTCAGAGTATGTAATAAAATAAATACTTTGTTTTAACAAAATATCCTACAAATGACTGAATACGTTGATTTATAGAAGGGAAAAAATCAGAGTTTTTTGACGACGACCAAAGCCCATTCATATATTTGATCGGAGGACAGAGGGAAGAACGTCAACTGCATAATAGTTTTGTTGACATTTTTTTATATATATTATAGAGCGCAAAAGAGCAGGT
>LUGF01003891.1:114021-124903 GCA_001625245.1 Calycopis cecrops | reverse complement strand
AAGATCAGAGTTTTTTGACGACGACCAAAGCCCATTCATATATTTGATCGGAGGACAGAGGAGAACGTCAACTGCATAATAGTTTTGTTGACATTTTTTTATATATATTATAGAGAGCAAAAGAGCAGGAGATCAGTGACTACCGCGGCCCATAGACATCCGCAAAACTAGGTGTCTTGCAGACGCGTTGCCGGCCTATAAGAAAGAGGAATGCTCTTTTCTTGAAGATCCCTAAGTAGTATCGGCTCGGAAATACCGAGGGACATCCTTACCATCTTTACTCCGGTCAATGTGGCTCGACTCCTGTGCAGGAATTACCTCCTACAGATTTCTAAGACCACATCCCTACAACGGGCGAAGGTCGTGGATCTACGGAGACAGGCCGGTGGCGCCGTGTGGAGGGCCATTCGCACGTTTACGGCGGCTTTTCGAACGTGCAATAAAGATATCGGCTGTAATAAAATTTGTGTGTCGCGGGCGCCGGCGCGAACGGCCCCCTATTGAGCCATCCTTTTACAACCCTTCCTACCGCCGTGTGTACTCTTTAGATGTAAATAACTGTGCCTTAATATATATACGTTAGCTATACTACTAATCCTACTAATATTATAAATGTGTAAGTTTGTATGGTTGTTTGTTATTTCTTCACGCAAAAACTGCTGAACCGATGTTCATGAAATTTGGCACACACATAGAGAGTAACTTGGATTAACACATAGGATGTTTTTATCCCGAAAAAACGTTCCTATGGGATTTGTTACTATTAAACTGATCATCGTGAAACTTTGTAACATATTTCTAGAGGCATTAAATATGACTGGATAGTTGTTATTACAATAAAGGTATATCTAGGTATATTGCAGTTCTTTTTTAATAAAATGTCCATTGATATTTATTAAAGGGCTTCAACGTGTGAAGCCGCGGGGAAAAGCTAGTACTCTATAATAAATCTACGTCCGCACGGCACGCAGGCATGCCTGCCTAGAGCCTACACTTGTATTGAAGCTTACTTGTTATGTTCCAATCGCGAAATTGTAAACATTTTTACTGAGAGGTTGTTACGTTTTTGTAAGAGGCAATGCCAAACCCCGGTCGACTCCGCTACGTAAACGCAATTAGAAATGAAATGTGAAATTCTTTATAAGATGTTAAATTTATAAGGAAAAACTATGGCCTCCTAAATAGACAATACACGAAGCGTTAGTCGACTTAGAGGTGAGTGATCTCCGCTGTGTATTTAAAGAGGTATAACATATAAATTGGACCGTTAAAGGGAGATGAAGACTATAAAGAGGTCGGTAGGCGAAGCTAATCTCTTTTCTCGACAAGGTCTGAACCGAAGCCAGATCACGCGAGTAGCGTCGCGTGCAACTCGAGATTTATATAACTTTCTATTAGTGGAATTATTTTTAGCTTTAAATGTATAATTGATCGTTATCAGCGTATATGACGTACACGAGACCACGTACAAATTATAACCAACAATGCTACAAGCGACCATACTTAAAACACGTGACTTAAACGTGATGTACTTAGATTACCATGTTGTTGATGATGTTTAGGGAGAGGCCAGAAGACTGTACAATAATCTCGAAATGGTTATCTTGGAATAGAGACGTGGATAAAACCGCTGAGCACTGCTAACAATTATCATTATCACACATCCATCCACACCGTTCCAATGAAATGGGTTAAACTCATCAAAATGTCTTTCATTAAAACTGAGAGAAGAACTCACTTCAAATTAACTCAACCACAACAAAGAACTGACTCTAGGAATAGAATTACTAATTTTTTTAATTATTTCTTTCAACTTTCAGCCTGTCAGGTACAGCCGAGTGCCATGTCACGGCCACATCTCACAGTCTCATCAAGTAACAGTCTTTACATCTAAAGACTATTGACTAGCCATCTCAACACTCATTTATAACTTATATAAGCGTAATATATATTGACAATATTACAACTCCCAACGAAAGTATAAGTTGCCACCACCCAAGAAACTTTCTGCGTAAGAGTGTACGCGATTTATCCGTGTACTATGACCTGTTCAACCCCGTGCTATTGACCTTGAGACGATCTGGCACCGCGCCAGGTGAAAAACACCATGACAGCAGCACAACGCATCCACCCGGGACATACGGCTCTATTGGCACCGGGATAAAGTCGCGAATGGGTGGACACGGTCGCCACAATACCGAAATCGATTATATCCTTGGTAAACACGAGCGCTGCTAAACCTGATCCGGGGTTAAATTTTATCGCGAGCTCCAGTAAATTGTACGGCGCTTTGTAAATAGTAACGGGGAAAAGAAAGTGTAATATACACATGGGAGGGTACCTGTGTACGTACGGACAGACACATGTAACATACATAAACATTATATTGTTTACGTGTGTTCAGTGTACGTACAGTGCTAATACGACCAACTGCAATCTGTACATGATACGTAATGTAAATATTATGTGGCGGGCGACTCGCGGACGAGGGCAGTGGATGTGGCATCCGTCCCCATTGCCCTCGTCGTAAGTGGAAGAGGAGGAACACCTAGGGGTCTCAATGGGTATACGCCGCACGAATTGCGGTCAAGTTAAAGATGACATCCAGAGGGATGGGTATGTACTAGGTCATGAATGGTAAGCCAGCGACAACGTCACAGAGACACACGCTATTGCTCCACGATTCGTGGCGACTACGAGCTCAAAGAACATATTTGAACATATTTGACGACCAGGCTGGCGCAGTGGTATAGGGCTCGGATAAGTGGAGCATGTTGCGCCAGGGGTCGCGGGTTCGAATCCCGCCTTGGTCATGGATGTTTATCTATGTATTATATGTATATCTATAATAAAAATCTTAAATATATGAAACATATTAAATATATTCCGTTGTCTAGTACCCGTAACACAAGTCCTTACGGTACTTAGCACGGGGCTAGGCTAACATGGTGTGTAAAGTCCACAGATATTTATTTATATTTATATACCAAAGGGATCAGACAGCTGTGACAGCTGTCATCCATCTACAGATTTTACAATACTCTATGCAGGTTTGTTTATATCTATACTAGCTGCGCCCCGCGGTTTAACCCGCGCAAATTCGATCCCGTGGAAAATAGAAAATCATCCCGTGGCATCCCATAGGAATATTTTTTCGGGATAAAAACTATCCTATGTGTTAATCTAAGTTACTCTCTATGTGTGTGCCAAATCTCGTGAAAATCGGTTCAGCAATTTTTGCGTGAAGGAGAAATAAACAAACAAACAAACATACAAACTTTCGCATTTATAATATTAACTAGCTGTGCCCCGCGGTTTCATCCGCGCTCAATTTCTAAGAAATCCATATAAACTTCAACACCCTATTTCACCCCCTTAGGGATTGAATTTCTAAAAATCCTTTCTTAACGGATGCATACGTCGTAACATCTCCCTGGATGCCAAATTTCAGCTTGATCCGTCCAGTGGTTTGGGCTGTGCGTTGATAGCTGGCTATGTCACGTTTGAGTTTTATACATATAGATATATATATAAGTAAGTAAGACAATCACTCTCTGCATTACTCTTAAACGCGCCTAAAAGTGACAATACGTACTCCAGATTTATCTAATTTCGGAGAGTATCAAGAACTCAGAAATCTCGTAATCAATGCACTATTATAAGTTATAATTATAGATAATGTTACTTACTTGTCGCTGTTTATAAACCAGAAAGTCCGCGCGAAGTGTATGTGTGTGTATAAATCTATAACAATCTTCATCTACTAAGTGACGGAGCGTGCACTTACCTGAAACAAACAAATGAAACTTGTTAAACTGAACCAACAGTGATACGTCTTATCTCTACAAACAAATTCTTACACAGCCACCTTCGTTTAACGTCTCGATAGACTCTTATTATATTTTGAGTGGATCCCTAAAAGCTTTCTATTTTAAAGTAGCAAACCCCCCGACTTCATCAGTGAAAACCTTGAACGAATTTCTTTTTTAAATAAAACATGTCTTGCCAATAAAATCCTTTTTCTTCTAGTGCAAGTTTCATCAATTTCGGTACAGCCGTTTTAGAAACAATCTCGTATAAATAGAACAACAGTGAACCAGCTTAAAAAGTGAATTGATGATTTTACAAGATATCGCACCGATACGACCTGGGGTTCTTCAAGAAATAAGCTCTTTCTTATTTTTGGAGAGCAACGCGCCTACAAAGCTTCTGGTTTTGCGGATGTCTATGGGCGGCTAGTAGTCGTCTGTCTGCTCGTCTGATACTCCCGCGGGACGACAGGAGTACAAGAATCCCGTTTTAATAACCCATACATACTCGAAGAACATAATGAAAGAGTGCAAGTAAACACACAGCTAATAGCGAACTTCATAAAGCCCGCTCGTATCACACGGTTAGGGTTGCCACGTGGCAAGATTTGGGCGGATTTGTCCGGCTTTTTACAGTTGTGTCATGCCAAACTTACAGACCGTACTGGCCGCAGTCTGGCTGTTGTTAGGTTTTTGACGAGTTTACCAAAAAGATCGCGAGCGATTGTTAGAGTAAGTCTCAAAAGAAATATAAATGCATAAGACAAAACTACCATTTTTTTTAACCATTGTCAGGGTTTCGGAGCAAAATTTCCGGAAACATTTGAGCCCGTGTCAGGCTTTTAGATTTTTGTGCCTGGCAACCCTACACGGAGTGTAATATTTCGTCCAACAGCTGCCGGCGGCTTACGGCCACCGGGTCCGATGCCAAATATTTTTAATCAAATACATTTTTCGCCGCTCGCGCACGTTAAATATACATCGGCCCGTATTTACGACGACGTACGCGGGCCGTAATGTCTCACAACTCACAACGTAACTACGTACGTACGCGACTCGAACTACAAGACTCACGTAGTACTATATACTTAGTAGTATAAGGGGGCAAACGACCAATCAAAGATAACTACCGATGCCCATAGACATCCGCGAAGAGGTTATACAGATGCGTTGCCCTCCTTCCTCCTCCTCCCTCCATAAAAATTTAACTACGTTAATGGTACGCGACTTCAACTAGAAGGCTCACGTAATACTCAAATGGATATTTTTATATTATAATGTCTGCTTTATTTTTATCTAACAAGCTGACCGTTACTACTGTAAATTAAAGCAATTGCATTCGTAGTTACGGCAAGTGGTGACGTGCTGCGTGTGAGTTTCCGGTGGCCCATGGCGTAGGAGGAAACCGCATCTCAATAACAATCAAATAATGTTTACTGACGACGACTTTCAAACAGCTCCGTCCGCTCATTTGCACCCCATTACTACAAAATGCACTATGCACTCTAGTATGGTATGAACTTCTATCTAAATAATTCTCGTGTAACAAGATCAAGCGCCTGAAAGCTTTTCAATGACTTACAAGTCTGTAATTACATTAGGTAATCCTAATAGACATGTCTGGCGCCGTTGAACACTAAAACCCCGTCTGACACGTGCGTTCAAAACATTACACTTCGATATTACACATGTAAATATATCTACGTAATCTCCTTGTTCAGATAACAACGTCTAAGAATAGACGCCCGAAATAAATGTACTAGTAACACGTATACTTTCCTCGTGCTTTATAGTATTTATATCGGGATTACGGGACTTATAGTAGTAAAAATATTTGTTATTTTGTATAATACTAGCTGCGCTCTGCTGCTTCGGTCGCGTTGAAGACCGCCAATAAATATTAATGAACATCAAATTCAATCTGCCAACAATAACTTTTTTGATTATTTTTTTTAAACATTAGGAATCAATTGTATATGTATACTATCCACTAAATAGAATAGAATAGAAATTATTTATACAGATATATGCGTACACTATACTGATGTTACAAATAAGAAAATAGACACCTGGGACCCGAACTACTGGTAGTTCTGTTTTTTACCGCAGATATTGAAATATCTCCGCGTCTACTTCGTCTTTCTTTTTTTGTTCGGAAACTCTCTACACAATACAACAAACGCAAAGTTGAAAAACAAACCCCCGCCGAGGTAGAAAGCTCCCTTTTGTATCGATTTCTTTTGTTAAGCGCCACTATAAAGCCACTGAGGGTAATGCGGGGTATTTGATACACCGCGCCGCCTCGTGCCGGAAACATTACAATACCTGTGGTCAAGGAAATGCGGAGATGTAAATAAATCAAATAAACGTCCTTACACTGTTAATTTCAAATAAATGCGTAACTGCGTAATATTTTTACGCAAATGCAGCAGAGGTATGGTAACGTTTTGGGCGTGTGCATGTAGATTTCTATATTCCCTGCCACAGCCAGATTTTGACAGATGTGAAGATGAGGTGTTGTTAGGTTTGTCTTAAAACATCTATCACGTCCTGTCACTGTGTTGGTGTATTAAAGTGCATTTTATGCTCATGATATTTGCTTTTCAGTGTCAGGTTATATACTAGTAAGGATGCCCTCGAGAGGTTTGAGACGTAGGCGCCGCAACGTGTCACGTTAGGAAGGGTCGATAGGATTTGGGGGAGCCGTCGCCAATTCCTTGAGAGCCTAGTAGTCCGGTGTGCAGCGTGTTCCAGCACATCGTACCGGGAATGTACCACCTCTCTAGGGCATCCGCTGGTGTCTTCGCGGTTGTATGTTATCGCGTTCCCGTGGCTTCTCCTATCAGGCGGATGAGAAGGAACACCGCTGGGGTTTAGTGGGTAGGGGGAGCTGCCCACCCTGGAGGAATGCCTAAGACCATTTTCCAACGACAAAAAAAAAGTTATACACTAGCAGTAATATCCTTACTCATATTATTATACTCGTAACATTGCAATGCAATCATTTCTTAGCTTTCCCAATCAGTTTATATTTAATATCACAATTTCATAATGTATATAAACGCTGTGTTTCTATGCCTTATAACAACTCCTCTCATGGATTCTATTTCTCTGAGTTAAGTACCTTTCGGCAAAACCAAGTGCCGGCCGAGAGGCCCTGCTGACCCTAATCGACGTCCACGACTCCACTAAATGACAATAGAACGTCAGTGATTGTAAAGGAGATAGGAAGATCGGTGCTGAGATGTGTGTCAGCTATTACCGAGCTTTGATTAAACATTGATTGTTATTGACATGGACCTTTTGTAAAATAAACGTTTGTTTATTTATTTAAAGTATTGTGCGGACGTCGGGCTGACGACAGCGGCGGGAGCCGGTCGATACCAAGGTCGCAGGAGGATAGGGGCCCGTGTGATCTGCGTGCGGGGAAAGTGGTCGTGACATTGACGCCGCTGGCGCGCCGCCAGAGGGGTAGGGCTGCCAAGGCGGCGCGAATCCGGGCGCTGCTTTTGTAGCTCGGAAAAAAGTCACGAAAAAAACATACAGAGAAATCCTTTCATCATCATCAGCCGATAGATCTGTTGATGGATGGTCTTTCACATCCTTTACGAATGTGCGACCCGCGACAATGTTGATTTATAGATGTGCTAACATTTAAAAGTAACTTGAACTCTGTTACAATTATCATTTCAAAACATTATAATAATGTCTTCAGTCAATTTCAAAACAGTGCATTTTGTTTGATTTAAAAATTAAATAACAAAGAAATTATAAGCATCCTTTTCTCAGCTCGAAATCGACGAAACCGAAATCCGTTATTTTCATAATTTGACTGAATATTCTGCTCTTGCCATCTTGCAGCCCTGGCGGAGAGCCGAGGCAGAGGGGGGCGAGTCTCCACGTCGTTAATTCTGTTTACGCACTGCCCGAACTTCATTCACAATCAAATTTAATTGCAACCGTAACCGTTACTACTTCAACTTTGATTATGGCTTTACGGTAACTTAGCTAGTGTGCCGTCTGACGTGGGGCAGGGGTTCCCAAACTGTATTTCTGAAAATTTATCTGTGAAATTAGACTACTACTTAAGTACTAAGTGCTTCGTGATAAATGAAATGAAATGAAAATGTTATTATTCAAAATAGAATTATACAAATGATGAATGTCAAAAATTATAGCTACCACCGTATCACCGATAGTACTCGTAAACGAACCTTGAGAATTTATCGTCTGCGTGCTACTGCACTTATCGCGAATATACATTCCAAGACCTGCACTGTAACACAATAACGATAATGAATTAATGCGAACATTCTGGCGTGCAGAGGATCGAGACAGCTTATGGATATTGTGTTGGAATTGCTAACCCAGCCTGGGTTCCATCTTAGTAATAAGAGCCTGTTCAGATAGAGCGTTTTACGGTTTACACTCTACTACTCTCGCTTGAACGCTCGCGCGCTACCTAGATACTGGAGCTACATATATCGCGTCTAGATGCGTCTCACTCGTGCTTAAAACGCGTGAGCTGTCGCAAGTCGACTCGCGCGTAAAACGCTTCATCTGATCAGGGTCTAAATTAAAGAACGCGGGCTTAGTGTGTTAGCAAGAATATCAAAATATTAAGTACTTATGCTAAAGACGGTATAAAGACTCCCCAGTCGGACACTTATACGTGTAGCCCTTACCGTACCGCGCTACTTAGCGAGCCGGCAGCCATAATTGCAGCTGTAAAACAATATAATCCTCGAACAGCCGTTACATGGCCCGGGGCGTTCGCGGATTAACTTTACGAGCGGCTCACGGTTACCGCAGCTAACGTGGCCTAACGTTTAACTCGGACCATTTACATGAACGAATGCCTCGTTGAGCTCTGTATGTTTGTAGTAAAATCTTTGGTTATTTAGTCTTGAGGACTATCTATTCGTCTCTCTTACGCGCTTCTCTTTCTTCGTTTCGCGCATCTCTGTTCTGGTAGTAGTTAACCGTATTCCATCGCTAATCGCCTCCGTGGATGGATTAAATTAGTGATTACGTAAATATTACAAATTCTACTAACATTATAAATGCGAAAGTTTGTAATTTTGTTTGTTTGTTTGTTTATTTGTTTGTTACTCCTTCACGCAAAAACTGCTAAACTTTCATGAAATTTGGCACACATAGAGAACACATAGGATAGTTTTTATTCCGATAAAATGTTCGTATGAGATGCCATGGGATAATTTTCTATTTTTCACGGAATCGAAATTTACGCGGGTGAAACCGCGGGGCGCAGCTAGTATGTAAATAATACTGTTCTCAAAAAAATTATCTCGCAGCTTGTAGTGGATGAGAAGGCTCCACGGTCTTGCTAGCTTTAGTAAGAAGTAGTAGCATTCTGTATCTCAATCGAATTGGGCACTCGCATTATACCGCCAAAAAGTGACACTTGCGAGCTGTCAACGTCTACACCACAGATTATGCTGATTATTATACACATACGTAGACATCAAAAGGCCACGTACCGCCCGTTAGTTCTCTAATATTAAAAAATAGTTGTAAAAATTTGTCAAAATTTCAGACCTTTGAGTCTGAGAAACTAAGCTAACGGTAATACAGTTAAACCCTCGTACAGACACCGCGAGTGAAATCAAATAAACATCATACAATATTCAGGGTGTACCTGTGGGTGTAAAGGAATATTTAAGGCTGTCGGCGACCCCGGAGCTACCCTCCAACCCCTCCAGCCTCGCTTTAAACCACCCAAACGTCCTTGTCTAGATAATGGCTAAATTAGGAATAAGTTCACGGAAATACTGGCGGTCAATGTCGATCGATCGGACTGGAAATAACCATCGAATTAATGTGATTGTTATAGTCTCTATTTAGAACTCTATTGCTAGTACATAAGTGTCACCAAATGTATTAGCCGGCTGTTTCATCTAGATAGACCTCTGGGGCCTTATTAATAAACATAGATTACTTTATCCAAGCATTAACCTAGTATTACTTTAATAGCCGAAATGACCCCCTTCTGTGTTGAAGACCGGCCCACAAGTTGAGGCCGGCCAGTCGCTGGAGTATCCTGTTGTTACCAGATCCGGGGCACTCCACCATAGCGGCCGAAGGCTCTCGCAGTGGTTTTTAGTCGGTAGTGGCATATTCGTGCCGAGTCCGACACACCCTTCCGGTCCACCCAAGACGGTGCATAAAAGCATTTTCCTTGCGTAATCAAAAAAAAAAAAGTATTACACTGGCATCTGTCAAATTCCATACTGTGTTTATTAATATGGAATTTGACAGATGCCAATTTAAAACTAGGTTAATACTTGGATAACGTTAATCTATGTTTATCAATAAGGGGGCTGGGGTTTCTGGGTTCCCCAGGCCCTGGGGAGGAGCATGAAGCTATTGACTCGTGAAACTGCAAAAACCGTAACCGTATTTTTTTAGTATAATTTTTAGCAAACGAGCAGTCGAAGCCATTTCTACCTACTACCGACGCACACAGACATCCGGACATAGGTATACAGTTGCTCCATCCTCATTCCCCTTATATCTATACAGTTATACAATGATTGTTAACGTAAGGTAAAGAACAGTGTTACAATGATTTTTAAAATCACTTTACTTTAACTTTAAATAAAAATGTAGATGGAATTCGGGACTAATTCCACATGGAGCAGTTTTAGACCATATAACATTACTGTACCTGTAAATGGATTCATTTGAAATTTAAAAATATCGACCTGCAAACTGTAAACTTCGTTCCCCGTGATATCATAAGACAAAATCTGAGAATACATGGTTTCCTTTACTTCGCGACGTAGCCCTGTTTAGCATATCTTCTTTACAGTGCGCAGTTGGAGCCTTCCATAACTACCGACGCCCACAAACATCCGCATTATTGTTATGCAGACGTTTTGGACTCCTTCACTTTTCTTCACCAACGGACCATCGGAAACACAAACCACACGAAACTTAAGACGAGTTTACTCCGTAAGAAACATCTTAAGTCTGCGGCGACGCACAGTGGAAAATTTGGGCCCGTATCGGATCAAAAATCTGTAACTTCAAGGTTTTTCATCGTATTGTAT
>LUGF01003891.1:92365-106665 GCA_001625245.1 Calycopis cecrops | reverse complement strand
AGTCCCGAACACGTCTCCCCTCCACGAAAGCTTTGTTTCAATTTAAATTTCAAATGAAGAAAAATGGTATACATACAGAACAGTTTGTAAGATAATGCACGTTTAAGGGGTTAGTGCCTGATCATGTCGCGGAGGTTGATGAAACTTCTGAACGACTAAAACATTATGAGTGGATGGTCCTTGTGAGATTTGAGATAACAACAGGTAGTGCCATGCACAAATATGGGCGGCACGGCCAGCGTAGTACCCACATTATGTTCTCACGAAACCGTCGTAGTGTCCATGAAGAGGAAACGAAAATAAAGGCTTTCGCATCACTATGATCACTATACGGATGTCACATGGTCACAACACTAGCAAAAACCTCACGCAACGCGGCAGAGCTAATGAAGCGATAGGTATTTCGCGTTATTGTGTGCCTGAATGGGCTAGCTCTTACACAGAATACAAAGAAATAACTACTACTACGTACGTACATATCGAACAAGGCAATAGTCTCGTCTACGGTATCATGGTGCATTGCGACCATATAGGGCCGCCACTACCCGGGAAGCACCACACATAATGTCCCCAGTGTCGTAGGTACTGTAGAAGCGCTAACGCTCCCCTACTGGACCACCCTAAGTGTGACTTATTCGCAGATAAATGGAACGATGTAATGCGCGCCTGTCTGCTATTCTGTGAGGTATTTACTTCACAAGTTAAATGTTAAATAATAATTATGTTCGTTTTCTTTAAGTTATGTAATTTAATTGGTGTGTAACCGTTTAATGTTACTATAAATAAATAATACCGCGCTAAAATAACAGCGTAGCAGATTACGGTTTTGAGTATCTGGTAGCTCTAAGGAGTGGAAGGAAGAAACCAACGTCAGCACAACACTTATATGTATTAATCTTTCGGTATATCGGTAGCCACGAAAGGGCTCTAACTGCTCCTTTGCCGTCTTAGTAAAAAACGGAATATTACCTCTTGGCGTGAGCGATCTGACCCAGAACCGCCGGGGTCAGGGCGCACCACAGGCGCAGCCTCTCCACCGGCGGTAATTCTTATTTGCCCGGCATCTTTTTGTTCCGAGCGCTTTATGAATTTATAACAACACCCTTTTTAATATAAATTGGGTTTCTTAATTATATTCTCTCGTGTCATCATCATCAGAATACGCCCCGTCCTAGGGATAAATAGAGAAAATTATTAAAAAAAGCATTTTAATTGTACAGACACTCTAAACCTAATAAGTTACTCGATATTTATCACTCAACTTGTGCCTGTGGGTAACAGAACGAGTTTCTTATAGTATAGGGGCCCAACGAGCAGTCGGGACGTTTACATGACTACCCCCCACGCTCTTACGGTGTGTACGCACAGACGTACCAATGAGCCATCGGCCGCAGTTGCCCTCCTTCCTCCTGGAGGCCACCGGGGTCCACCGAATACTTACATACCGCATCAAACGCGATAGCTAGCACAGTCGTCCTTTTATGCCGATAAGATGTAAGCAAGAGGTTAAGCAGCGTAGCACTATCTTGTACTACAGTTTTGATGGTATAATATTTTTTTATATTTTTTCCGGCTTAAAAAGTAGTAATAGTGTAAATCCAGATACACTGGCGTTGTGCTAAAAGCTACGTTCAACTATCTTTGTGAAATACAGTCTCAATTTTGTCTTCTAACCGTGCGTCTGTGTGTCAGTAACATGCCACCATGTTATCCCACTGCTCGATAAAAACATAACCGAATTCAATTAGAGCGCTCAGGTACTTACCGCAATAAATTCATCGGATAATGTCAGTACGAACAAACAGCGCACAATTATATTATCATACGTAATTTACGGCGCCATAACGGAGCTGATTCAATAAACAGACAGCCCCGATATTATAATTATACAGTACTAGCTGCGCCACGCGGTTTCACCCGCGTAAATTGTGATCCCGCGGAAAATAGAAAATTATCCCATAGCATCCCATAGGAGCACTTTTTTTGGGATAAAAACTATCCTTTTTGTTACATCAAGTTAGTCTCTATATGTGTGCCAAATTTCATGAAACTCGGTTTAACAGTTTTTGCGTGAAGGAGAAACAAAGAAACATCCAAACTTTCGCATAGTAGGACTACCTGTTACCCGCGGCTTCGCTCGCGTGGTTTTTCGCCATAAAAAGGAGCCGAAAGCACTCTACAGTACTTCAACTATTAACGGATCGATGTGTGTGATCACATCGATCCGTTCATCCGATTCGATGTGAAAGAAGGACAAACAAACAATCACACTTTCTCATTTATAACATTAGCATGTATCTAAGAATTATGTTTTTTTTTTATTTTTTTTAATAGCATAAGCTATATAAATAACTAACGTTCAAAGACATCCACATACAGATTATACAGATGCGTTGCCTTCATATCATGCTCCTCCGAAACGGCTTGATGGACCATAGTTATTTTTTTGTGTATTCTGTGGACATGGAAGCAGGTCTTAAAGTATATTTAAGCCTTTATTCATATGTTTTCAAACGAGTAAGCCCGCGGTGCACAACTAGTCTATTTATATAAATAAAGCCTCAAATGTCTATTTGTAAATTTCCGTTTAATAGCCTTTTATGTAATAGAAATACGCAAGGCCGTAGCAAACACTATCATTATTAAATTCTTTATCATGTATATAGATTATTATAGAACCTTTTAGTGAACGCAAGGACTGCCGATCTCTGGACAGTTGAGTGACTTAAATATTCTTCAGGTGTATTAAAATTGAGACGTTAGGTACTGTGCTACTAAACACAGGTCTTTCTTACTTGAGAGATTGTAGTTATCACATGCATAAAACACGCAAACCCTGTGAGTCAGCTACGGGAGTTTACGCTAACGAAAGTGATTCTGAAGTGAAAGGTAACGTAAGCAATGTAAGCGCTGTAAAGCAAAATGCGTTATGCGGAGCGCGTAGACTCTATAAACAATTCATAAAATTGTCACGATGTCGCTACGAAGTTCACCCCATAAATAATTCAAATTCACCATCACAAATTGATATCCATTCGAAACTTAGTATATCTTACTCCAACTTAGCATAATCGATACTAACCGGTGGGGTTGCTCCTTCAAATTTGTCAATTATATCAAATGTTTAGGAAGCGGTACGATGCTGTATTGTTGTCGAATTGGGCCGGAGGAGGTCACTCTCTAGGTTACCTCTCGCACACACAATATCGGCGTAGTGTGTGAATTTCGGTGGTACATGGAAGGGCAAGGAGGGCCCATGCGTCTGTGTAGATGTTTATGAGCGGCGGTAGTCGTCGAAGCCTCAGTTTTCCGCTGTATGCGGTCTAGACAATCATATATTTTGTTGTATATTTAGCACCTACCAATATGAAAATATAAGAAAATATTCTTTAAAAAATACGTTATACGGCCCGAGGTACGACTATGAGCTATTAAATCGTCCCCCAACGCACCTGTCACTCCAGAAACATGTCCGTTCTTAAATATTAACAAGCTCAAACTAAGCTTTTCGGCGTTGACTGTAACGCGATACTTGTCACAGGCTAAAAACTTACTTTGAATACGCGGATGACCGCTAACAGTCGTGTTCACCATTCTACCCATTCATAGCTACCGGAGATAACATTTTGACATACGCTGCACTTTTTTATAGTATAAGGGGCAAACGAGAAATCGGAGCCATTTTCACAACTAGCGACGCCCATAGACATACGCAAAGAGGTTGTACAAACACCTTGCCCACCTCCCTCTTCCACAGATAAGTCCAGACAGACAGACAGATGCGAAATATGTCAAAATTGTATCTCCAATAGCCAAACTCATCGATGGAATACTGCCATCGGCTGTAATTATGTAACAAACGCCGTCGCCGAAACGCGGTTACAGAATATTGCACGGAGGCCGCGCCGCATGCAGGCGGAATCAATACCGGTGTTGCCGTGGGCTCCTCGTGGTCACCGGCGATCGATACCACCCTGCACCGTGGTGGTCACCACACGACACACATCACATATCTTATGCATAGCGTGTATTTGCTTAGCGTGAGTTATGTCCCAGTGATTATGGAACGATAGCACGTAAACAATCGGTTGTGGTCGCATTCCAGAAGGGCTCTAGTTGTAGTTGTCTTAGACGTAGGTCAGGAAGGTGGGTAGACAGTCTGGCGTCAGTTCAGTCTGCGATTGATTTTAGAATGACGGAAAACTGACAGTACAAGCGCAGACTGATGGAGAAGGTCCAGACGGACGATCATTTAAATATTTTATATTTTCTGTCAGTCAAGTGAAATTGACGCTCACAGACTGAAATGATGCGAGACTGCCGCGTAACCTATTCTATTCTAACCTCCGTCTTAGTTGAGCAGAAAAAAGAAGACAATGTATTAAGAACTTTCGAGGAAGACCCAATGTATTTATAAATAAAAATATATATATATGATAAAAATCACAACTTTTAACTCTCATTTTACAACGTAATACTTTGCAAAGGTAAAAAAAACGTTTATTTTGCAAAGGTCGATAAAAATAATTAAACATTTATATTAGCAAAAGGTTGCCTTATATTGTAGCTGAATTAGGCTGACCAATTGAGGCCAATTGGAGGGGAGGCAAGGCATCTGCATAATGATTGTACTGATGCTAAGGGCGTCGGTACTTGGTAGTCAAACCTACATCACAAAATAAAAGCCAGATGTTCTGACGTACCTACATAAATAAATAAACTTTGCCAAGTCGAAATGAGGCTGATGTGACATATAAAGAACTCCCTAGGTGACAAAACTGTTATATTTCGTTCGATATAATAAGATTTTTCTGGGTATAAATAATGCTATATAAAGGTCAACACTAAGAATCTGAAAAAAAATAAGTGTCAAAAATACAAAGGATTCGCAAAACAACTAAACTACCGACCCACGCTCTATTTATAAAAAGAACGACAATTTTATTTCGGACACAGCATCTAAACATCACATAAACATATCCAAATGTACGCATAAAGCACTTAGACTGAAAACATCCGAGCCGCTAATGACTCTGCGGCTAACGCAACATCACTATGAAAAGAATTTCATACATTAAACATAAACAAAACTTTCTCCCGTGCGCCATGAAAACCGACCTTTGGCAAGTGACGGCCACGGAGGCCCGAGTTCGGAAGCCTCTCCCGCAGTTACGTACGGAGCGCCGCAGCGGACGCACGCCGCACGCCGCACGCAAGCACGCAAGCGAATATACGCGGACGGAAAAAGTTTACGTCGCCCGCCATGGGATGGTGATTGTGTTTTGTGAACCGCTTTACGGTGTGTGATGTGAACTCTGTTGAGGTAAATATCGTGTCCGATTGAGTCTACATACAGGAGTTTGGGAAGCGTTGCTACGATGCACCGTCTCGCGGGTTCTTCTAAAAAATGGAATTAAACTTTTTAGTCACTTAAAACATAATTCAAATAATAGAATTACATGTTTTAATACCAAGATTTTCTTCCCCAATTGGCCAGATATCGTCATCTTACATGCACAGCAAGTTTCATATTTTAGCGCGCCTAACGTCTAGGTACAACAGAGCCCTCGGCTAAGAGAAGTTCCCGTCGTCCTTACGTAAGCCCTGGCAGACTCGCCGCGCCCCCACTTATGTAACCACGCCGTTTGAACCTCCCTAATACAAATACCCTTATATATTTGAGCGTACCTTGATGCAGCTCGCGTATTGCGCGGACCGCACGCGGCCTGGCGGCTATACGACTACAAACCGATATACCATCTCTACAGTCATCATCAATAGTTTATTTTATTATTATTTTTGATAAATACAAGGACACAAACGCAGCTTACTGTCTTGCCGAACCTATGAGTATTTCACTGCAGCACATGTCGCTCCGTCTTACTAAAAATCTCGAGCGCCACTTAATAAATAACTTACAACATAGAGATTTCTTTAAGATTGTGTGGCCAGTTCCTTTTAAATTTCATGTTAAATGACAAACAAACTGTAATTTTTGGTTTTACAGATTTGAGTTACACGTAATTAATAGAAAACATGTTATAGTTAACGAATAATTACTTAAGGTAGTTTTATTGTAATGAATAACTAACATTCTCGTAAACTTAAATCATTAATTGAATGTTGTGAATGAATGAGGCACAGGTCCCCCCTCCCCACCGCTCGACCTCGTGGGAGCTACTGTCACAGGTACCCAGGCCGGGGGTTCGTTGCCCCACTGACAAAGCCCTGAGGTCCTTGCCTCATCATCAGCACGTCTAACAGACAAGTGACACGGTTTCACATTTACCATCCGCTGGGGACAATTACTTGGAAATTACCTAGAATTGAACAATGTTTGGTACAATAAGTATTGTAAGTTGGCGTGAACGGATATCCTTCCTTATCATCGCCATTGTTAGTGATCATGCCAGTGAAAGAAACTTCCTAAAGAAAGGAGAAAACAACTCTTCAATACTAACACTCCATTACTAATACTGCCACACTCATCCAGCACGCATTAGTATTATTATTTATTACCGAGGCTACATTGCGAATCCTATCTTTACACGTCCAACTATCTTAATATAAATTTGACTTTGTATATATGTTATTGATCTTTTACGAAAAAACTACTGAACGGATATGGATGAAATTTGGGACAAAATAGATTACGATTTGGAATAACGTGCCAAAAACTACTTCCCTAAATTAAATTAATGGTTCGCATGGGATAGATGAACCACAAGGGAGACTTCGAAATTCGGCCCACAACTATTTCGTTAAAATTATAAAGGTACTTTACGGACGTCTACACGCAATATCCAAAAATAGACGCCACCTCAATAAAAAACTTTACTCAGCCGAAAAGCAAGCTCCAAAGATGATCTGCATAAACCTCTTTACCAATTCATATACTTTACGAGGTCTAAGATGCGAGTTTATTACCTAACGGCCTAACCTTGTGTTCGCAAATACCGTAGGGCGGGCGGGCGGCATCGACCCGCCTAAATGGGCCAGATGGCTGCGAGTGGCCCGGATGCAACTGTTGCATTAAGGTTTATGAGACATAATGGTAAAATTACGATGTTGAACAAACGGCCGCACATATTTCAACAATATTGTGCGGTAAGATTTCTTCGTGCTGTGTATTTACTTTCGCGACGTTTCGTTTATTTACCTGTCAGTTATTTGAATCAATCTAACTAACAATCTAATCTAACATTGCAGTTATAATTTGTATGTTTACAAAAAAGCAAAAAAAGAAAGATGAAAAGAGCTGATTCATCTCCGAAAGATTGGCAACGCATCTGCGAAAACTCTGTTGTTGCAGATGTTTGTGAGCGCAAGAGATTGGTTAATTGAGATGACTCGGCTGCTCATTTGCCCTTCATGCTATAAAATATAGTTAACTTTCGATTGTTTCCACTTTAGATTGTTCAAAGAATGACACGTTAACTAAGCAGATAACATCGCTATAGATAGCGTTCTTTATGACGAAGTTAATAAAATGTACGCATTGCAATTACAAAACATAATTTTATGTGGATCATATAAAATTATTGTAATTTATATAACACAATCTTTAATCAAATCCAATATATTTTGCCGTCATAAAAACCTCACAAACAAGCAACGTTTCTTTGACGTTAATAAAAGTTGGCCCGTGCGACTAAACGGATAAAACCAAAGGCGAAGACGTTCGGTAATTCCTGCCACACACACATACACGCTATAATGAGGTAGTATTGACTTAGCGTACTGTACGTACTGACGTGTTTACTTTTAATCACTACATAGTAGTCACTTTCGCCGTCTGTGTGTCTGTATGCTTCGATCTTTAAAATTACGCAACAAATTTTGAAGGGTTTTTTTTAAATAGATAGAGTGATTCAAGAGAAAGGTTTATATGTATATAAGTAGTCGATGAAATCCGAGAAGAGAACCGGTAACGGTACCAACCTATACTGGTCAGTACCGGTATCCTTTTTCTCTATGTAAGCACCCTAAGACTGGTAACCACACATCCTACTTCCTACTAGTATTATAAATGCGAAAGTTTGTATGTTTGTGTTACTCCTTCACGCAAAAACTACTGAACCGATTTTCATGAAATTTGGCACACACATAGAGGGTAGCTTTTTATCCCGAAAAAATGTTCCTTTGGAATTTACGCGGGTGAAACCGCGGGGCGCAGCTAGTTATTAATGCTTTGAAACAGACACAAGTCATTATTATTATTGATATCATCGCGATGGTTTGTGTACCTACGTATTCGCAAGCCTCTGTTAACATAGCTCAGAAAAAAATTGTTGGTTATCTCTATCTTTATATATAAAAATGAATGTTTGTCTGTTTGTTGTTTATAGAATCGTAAATTATACATTTGATCATGTGATGATCTTTAGCAAAGTTGTTGTGCATGAGACCACGAAAGTTTTTGGTACGAACAATTTTCGACAGGTGGCGCCACACGTAGCAAGGCACGCAAGGCACAGCTAGTCCTGTATAAATTCAAATGCATCATGATATTTAATTCTATAAACCATGTGTATATGAAGATTAAATGAAATGATTTCTTTATAGCTCGGACTTATTCATTGCTCAGATAACTGCTACTAGCATGCCACAGGATAAACTAGGCCCGTGCCGACGGGCTATGTACAGCTTGGTGCCGACTAAAGTCTGACTTACACAAATATGTTCAACTTAAACACATGTGTGCTAACACTGTCAACCGTATTTTTAAGGAATGTAACATATTAAATAAAAGTCAATAAATAACAGTAACAGCTTGTAACTTATAACAAGTTACCTTAATCAATATTTTACTACAAGAAACCTCGAAGACGCTACATCACTAGCATACCGACTGCCGGCCGCACAAGGCTGAGCACAAGTTATTGTAATAATCGACTTAATATAAACATGATTGAAGGCCGCCAGCTCATCACTACTCCCCCGGGAACGGAACGTAATGAAATAGCTTTAGAGCTTCATGAACCGATATTACATAAACTACGACAGAGTATAGTAGTAGGTAACTGAGACTCATAAAATTTGTCTAGCGTGTCTACGACGACAAAAATTTAAGTAAGACAAATATACTTTCTAATCACCGAATTAATCATATTTATTATACTAGGCTTTGCCTAATAATCGTTGAATCTGTCCACAACATAGATAGCAATGCGTACCATTTGCATTGCTATCTATGTTGTAGACTTTGTAGAGTCTTATGAATAAGGCAAGGAATACTTTTGTTCACTACCGAAGCCCATTAAAATCTTCACCACCGCGAGTACCGCATGCAAGATGTCCACCCCTAAATGGGCCACGGGATTCGCACAAACGTAATGTAACACTACAGTCGGTGTAGCCAATATTTCGCACCGCTATCATGTAAGCGAGGTTATCTTCTAGTTCGGAGATCTACATCCAACAGTGGAATTCCTGCCGTTGATGATTGTGACAGTAAAACTTGGCTGGAAAGCCACTGGTTACTTAACTGTCAACGATCAACTGATAACCGCCAGTGACGTCTTAAGGAGCACCATTAAAAGACGCACCCACAGCGGTCTCCACTTAACCGACTCGCTCGATAACCAGCCGAGACGCCGTAAATCCAAGTGCGACATTAAATCTTTTTCAACTCGAGCGCCTTCGTAAGGAATTTCAAAGCCAAACAACTTAGTTAATGTGAGTTTAAATTGATATTAGCACACAAGGTCGAAGGCGCCATTGTTGTAACGCCACCATAGCACGCACTTCATCTGATCATGACAACTTAAAAATAGATTTAAGTCAATATTAACATACATTTGTTAACCAAAACATGAAGCTCGGTCGAAACACTGTAGGAAAAATATCAAAAATTGCATTTACTGTAGTTGTAAGTAAAAATCGGCAAATGCAGCGGCCATAGATAGGTTAGAATGTAACAAGAATCCAACAACTGGACCGGAACGAGACCGCTTTAATAATAGATACTGCTGCATAACTTGAAGTTCGATAGACGATCTAGATTCCTCGGCAGCAGAAATGTCCGTCGCGCTCGGTACTCGCTCGCCACTTGGTATCAAATTGCCCGTCCACAAACGTAGGCGAATATAACAGGAATGTTATTAAGATTTTGAGCGCAGTAATAAAGACGACCCTCAATATATTCGACGGCACATAATGAAATGTGGTCATATACTCTATCACCATAACCATTTCATAATCATAGTCATAAACTATATAACTAAGCTTAAAACAAGTCCAAAAGACTTGAAGAAATTTACGTATACACATTGAGAACTAAGAGAAAAGCCGATATTACAAACCACTATAAGTTGACACACTATTGAACTATACTCTATCCTACGAGCATTATAACTGCCCAAGTGTGTAGGTTTCCTACACTTCCACGCACAAACTGTACGTATTCGAATGATGTGAGATGGGATATGAATTTCACACAAATATAGAAACTGTATTTAGGAATTATAACACACAGTTATATATCTCGCCCTACTTAATCTACACATACATGAGCTATCAACATACACAAACAGATAAAAACTCAGGATTACAATCTGGAAAAACAAAAACTACCCTTGATACCGAACATAAATGTTCCTTTGGGAAAGCTTTGATGCGAGCGATGGCGAGGGAAAAGGCTAGTAGATTATAAAAGGTAAGAAAGTTTAATCCACAAATTCCACCTTCCTCTAATTTAAGTCACTGCAATATAAATCAGCACGTAATCCACCCAAATGATTAAAGTACTTCCATATCTTGTGAATCTTTTGAAGGGACGAGTTCGAAAGATGCGGGTACAAAGATATAACTAATACTCGTACTATACTTCGGAACACACACATCGTGACATGACATGACATTAGGTACATGAGATAACTTACAGAATAAATGTAAACGTTTTTAAAAGCATTACCCAATTTGTAACGTTTTTTGTATCGAACCTGTTCGATTACCGATATATATTTATATTTGGTTTCGAAAAGGCCTGAGTTGGAATCCAGTCCAGAATAAACATATATTGGTTGTTTGTAAAGGGAGTGTAGGACTTTGAAAGTAAATAGATGGCCTACGCACTATTTTCAAACAAACACACTGTTTGTTTGAAAACATATGCGAGTTAGTTCACATTGTTTTGATTAGAGTTTCACTCTCATAATGCTCTACAAATGAGATTGAACTGAAAATAAAGATAAATTTAATTTATATATTTATTTTCTTGTAAAAATGAAAGCTTTGTATGCAAAATAGTTGTATCTCAAAAACTAAGAATTTGTAATCATAAAGAGTGTAATATTAAAGTTAAAAAAATTGATAACAGCCTACCCTATAGTGATAACAGGCATGAACAGGAGATGACGTCTCAAATGTTCTATACTCCACTTCTAAACACCTTAACTGTACTGTTATACGTGTAAGTATATTTTTGAATTATTGGACACAATTTTCAATATTCATACAAAAATCCAAAATTCAATGCGAAAATTGTAAAATGTCTGGGCCGAACGAGTTGAGCTTTAAATAATGAACATGGTTCTTTGGCGTGTGTTGTAATTACAACGAGAGAGCGCCATCAAATATTCATCAGTAGCCTGAATTGAAAATTACACAGCCAATGAGACAGCGAACGCCTCGCGCCGAGCTACAGGCGAGCCACTTGGATATAACAGTTTAACTGTCTGCAGCTAAGAATAGACTCGATTAAAACAAGTAGCCCTACTACTATAAAAAGTGCAAAATATTTATAGTAATCTATACTAATATTATAAATGTGAATTAGTTTTTTGTAACGCTTTCACGCCAAAACTACTCAACCGATCATCATGAAATTTTGTACACATGTTGAAGAGGAAAGAACATAGGATACTTTGTAATGATCATTGATATGTATTTAAAGGTTTCAACGCGAGCGAAGCTAGTGATATGTATATTTGGAAATCTCTCGCGTAAAATAGACTAAAAGGATTTGGATATGACATGCCACAGATATACAATTTGAGATGACATTTTTATAGTGGAGAAATGTATGGTCCCATGATATAAATTTTACGTGTTAGGAACCATAGAACACAGCTAGTACTAAAATATATCTGAATGAAAATTCTATCATCTTTAGAAGCACTGTAGAACATTACGGCAGTATTGATATTCATAGTCATAACAATGTCCAACAGCTATTCATATCTGTGCAGTAGTTGAAGGAAAGAGTCTTGTACATTTACAGCATCATTGATATTGAAAACATTCATGAATTAAAACTAGAATTTTCCATTTGTGTGTGAGGTTGTTACCTAATAATAAGTTGCAAGAAAAAACAATTTTATAGCCAATATCTTTGGATCTATTGTCATAATATCAAGATAATTCGAATAGCAAATAATAAACAGCCGCCTCATATAATATCACAATCATTGGTGGCATAATAAACAATAATGGCAAACTTACAACTCGAAGTCAACTTTACTATCCACATGATATGAATAATGGTCAATTAATTCAAATTAAATTTACAATAATTTGTAAAATTAATAAACGGACGATAAATGTACGATTAGTGTATCATATATCAATCCTTGTCATTCCTTATATCATTAATATTAATCAAAGACAATATAGCTATTTATCCATGAAAATTTAATAAAATTTGTAGATGTTCTATTTTGCGAATTGCCCTAAATCCAAAGTCATAAATATAGATTATCCAACGTTCTTCTAAAAGGTATTAAAGTCCAGACTTTACAGCAATGCTAATACCTACTCTTGTTAGTACAACTATAAATCAGATGGATTAGAAATAGTTATATAAAAAATTATAAATTCCTTCAATTAATATTTATTACAAATAATATTTGCAGTGGGTTTTTCAATTCAGTTTAAAGCATATTTTTGTAATAAGATAAATTATTAATGTATACAAATATCGGTACACTCTTTAAGAGACTTAAAAAGTTATTACAATAGATGAAACAAAACCAGTACATATCCGGCTCGCTAATCCAAAAATAACGACATTAAACTTCGACGGAGCCGAGAGCTCTCCTGCATTAAAGCTGATTTCATCAAACAAAGGGGCATTTTTAATAAATTCGTAACATCCAATTGTGCGTTTATTCATCTCATAGGTAAACAATGAAAGAACGGAGCGCAATATCAAGAGAGATGAAATAAAAGTAAATGGAGCAGATCAAATTTAAGTAACACTTAAGAGATCAAACCGAAACATACTATCAGATGAATGCCTCCATTTCCATTAATTGATTTTTGTTAACAGTTACTGTTAATTAATATTATTATTATAAAGCTTTTTGTTGTTTGTTGTTGATGTTGATTCTAATAGATAGAGTTCGATAGCTTATGTATCGAGAAAGGTGAAAGACAATATACCATCGCGCTTCAACTGGAAAGCTTAGAGCTCTTAATGTCTAAAATACGAACTAATGTCGGAAACTACATAGAGACTCCTAAATATCTGCATATAAAAACAGTGAAAAAAAAAGCTTTATCCAGAAATGCATTCAGCGAGCCGCACACAATAACAGACCGCACCAGTCACGAACAGACGTAGCCGGTGAAATGGCAGATAAATCACTGACGACAATCGAACTTCATTACATCACAACAACTTCCAGTGACCCAATTTGTTCACTAATTGATCCAGAGGCTTCACTCGTTATAAAATATAGAAACGACAGTTATTGACATTAAATATACTTACTAATTGTAGGTTCGTAATAACCGAATTAGAATTTAAACAAAGTTCCAACAAAATGTAATTTGGACAACGTGTAGCCCTATAATTTGTGAAAGTTACGAATGTTGTGTTGGTTTAATTTCAAATATATCCACAGAAGAGTAAAAGCGTAACGAACCGTATTCTCGCACTGCTGATTGAAACTCTTTATGTTGGGAAGTTGTTGTGGCTTCAAATGCGACAATTAAAAAAGGGGTCAAATAATGACTTCACAAATCACGAAATCTGAAACTACGAGTATCTCTAAATTATACTCGTCAAGAAGTCTAAGAGAAGAAGAAGAAGTCTTTTGTAAGAGGCAGTGCCACACTGCATGCTTGCATGCAGTCGAATTGGGCCGGCACGACCGGGGAGGAACCTCTCGCTTACACGAGACTGGCGTAAAGTGACAGCTATGCTGTCACGTTTCGTGCGGTGTGTAAGCAGCCGGTGGCCCATGGAGGTGGGAGGAGAAAGGAGGGCAGCGAATCTGTATAGCCTCTATGCGGATGTTTATGGGCGTCGGTAGTCATGAAAATGGCCCCGGCTGCTCGTTTGCCCTCCTATATCG
>LUGF01003891.1:66788-92334 GCA_001625245.1 Calycopis cecrops | reverse complement strand
CACAATTACTAAAACCCAAGCCCATTTAAAGTGTAATCTGTTATTTTTCTATCAATATTAAAAATATCACTGAGGCAGTATGTTTACGCGTTAAATATTTCTGCTACACTTATTTTGTTGCACGAAATCACCGTACAAGTGTATTAAAAAAGTTCATAAATCAAAACCCGACGGCGGCGGCGGCTCCACTGAATTTGTAATGGTACACAGAATTGTAAAAGCTTTAAGAATGCATCGTGATTTTTTTAGATCTGGCTTTGTTTAATAATAATGATCAAACACCCTGTACATTATTAATAGAATTCCCTTCCGCTCGAAAATTTACAACACTGAACCATCCATTAATTTGGGTATTAGCATTGGTTCACTAACGGCAAGTAATTGCACGACAACAACTGTCTCTGGACTTGTAATTTTAAATTGTTATTGTCAAGAGAGGCTTCCGGATTCACAATACGATGGCTCTCAAAACGTACAATTATATTTACATTTATCTCTCGGCATATTAAATAAAAATAAAAAAAAACACAATTTCTTTCGGACGTTAATTGCTGCGTTTGGGTTGTACTTTTGAAAGTTAGCACTGATCTTTATTGCTCCCCTTTAACTTCTTAATAAGTATAATGTGTTTGTAGAGGAGAGAAGGGAAAGACTTGAACCATATGAGGATCATTATTACCCCAACGGAAGGCAGACGTGGATATGATTATTATTAATAATATAATAATATTAATTTGAATGTAGCAAGTCTTTTTTAAGAACATGTATTTGTTGGCCAGGCTTTAAGATTTAGCAAGCAATTTAGTGGCTCTAACTTTTCAGTCTTACAAATGTTATTTTTACGGAAAAGTCCACGAAGAGGAGCTGTGTAATCATGGTGTTCAATTTAAAAACTGAATCATCATTCAAGGAAGGCGACGCATCAAACAGTCCGCACTCCGAGCAATGGTCGCAACACGAGTTAGCCCCATTTGTTTGGGTCAATTAAAATGTAAACCTTAGCGTGTTCTGCCGCCCGCCGCCCCACGCCCTCGTCACCAGACCGACTCGTGATGATGACGTGATGACGACAGCGGTTTAACTTTTGTAAGAAGTTGAGCCACGCTGTATGCATGCATGTGGCCGAATTGGGTTGGCACGACAGGGGAGGTACCTCTCGCTTACTCGATACCGGCGTAAAGTGACAGCGGTGCTGTCGCGTAACGTGTAGCGTGCAAGTAGCCGGTGGCCCATGTAGGTGCGAGGACGAAGGAGGACAACACATCTGCTTATACCTATGCAGACATCAATAGGCGCCGGTAGTTATGCAAAATTCACCGACTGCTCGTTTGCCCCCCTATACCATAAAAAAGGAGAGAGAGAGAGAGATAGTCTATAAGACTGTCACTACTGGGGAAGTAACGAATATCGTCGCGACGGGTGAGTTGTCGCTTTTCGTGTGGTTAGTAAAAGTTGCCATTTGGGAAGAATGTGATGAACGTAACGCATCCACATAACTTTTGGTTAAAAACAAACAATAATTTAAACTTTAGCGACATTATATAACTCTATATAGATATTCCACTCATTAAATAACCATATTTGTCTAGACCTTAGGATGTTCGTAACAAGCTATAAAAGATAAACAGATAATACATACATATATCAATCGTATCTATAAAAAAGAAATGAACACTTTTATATTCGGAGTACATTTCAATAATTCCTTGGCTCTGTCGTAAAATAAAACAAATTGAATTGAATATTTATAACTCTTTCGGCAAAATGTTACGGAATTTGAGGATCAAAATTTTAATTAACTTTTGTACTTTGTTTTTACAAAAATAACACGGTAATATAGTGGTACAATATTATAAAACTTAATAATAGATGATTGAAAGATATTGATGATAAGCCACAATCTTTGCGCTCAATTTGTAAGACACTGGAAACCGGTTTGCAAGGAGGAAGGAGAGCAACGCATCTGTATAATGTCGGTAGTCATCAAAATGGCTACAATTGCTCGTTTGTTCTTTATATTATAAAAAAATAAAAAAAAAATAAAAAGAAGCCATAAGTACTGATCTTGATGTTCACTTGTACGCGTTGTTGACACGAACATCGCGTCAACGTGTTAAACACTTATTTACGGTTAAATCCCGACTGTTACTCAACTTGCTGTGCAACTAATTGATGGAAGAAACGAAATGACACTTGGTAAATTGTTTCCTCGATAACAATCCGCGGGTTCACAATTTATCAAATTAATTGTATACCAGCCAATCTCACTCAAGTAGAATGTTTTAGAATAGTAAACAACAACAACAAATAACAGTTTTCGAGCAAATGTATGTATGCGATAATATATAGATAATAGATTTCCATTTTTCTAGCTGCAGCCTGAATAGCTAGGCGAAAAGCTAGGCGAGAAAATATGTCGTTAGATTCGTCTTGGCAATGCGACACTGCGTACATGATAATATATTTTAAGCGGTCGAGTTTTGGTACTTCAATTTAATGTTGCTTATCTACGGGTTTCCCTGCTATAAACAAGCTCTTATCTTTGCATAAATCTCTACAGATTGATACGATATTGGGAGCCGTTTTTATTGAATACACGTCGACAACATACGAGGATATCGTGTATTTTCCTTCTGCTATTAAACTAGGACCATCAAGCTAATTATATCCTAGGACCTAGCGCATTTATTTTTACGACTTTTTGTAATCTGGTGAAACTTGGAAGTGCATCAAGTTCGAACGCTTTCGCCTTATAAATCAATAACCCTGCTCTTTATAAAGTAAATGAACTTAAGTTAGAAACGCGGAAACGTACCAGCCTCACATAAGGCCGCGTGACATCATTCCGACCGACGATTCCGCTTACATTTTGTGCGTTAAGTGACAATAACTTAGTATTTTTTATGGAGGCTGTGTGCAGATCAGAGCATTTCCGCCGGCTGCGGAAAGTAAACGAAATTTAAAAAATAAACGTGTCAAACTAGAACTTTCAGATTATTGGTTTTTTAAATATCCTTTTAGTCGAATTTCGACTATGGTGGCCATCTCTATACATACTAGGTAAATGCATAGAACATATTATAGTGCTTAAGTGCCCAGTCTAATGCACTCTATTTCCTCATTCTGCTGTACCCATGCGACCCGACCGGAGAGAAGTCAAGCGTGGGTCTGAACATGCTCTTCGGGACAAGTGCTTGTAAATGCAAACTTGACTTGACCCGGGACAAGAACCCGGGACCTGAAAACTCGTGGTTAAACAAGCTCACCACTAGAACACGAGGCACTCAATTTTCAGATTAACGTACCTAATATGTGAAATGTAAAACATTTTAATAAAACCAGATGTACATTCTCGCTAACGAAGCGCCCGCTTTCATAATATTCGTAACGAACGGAAAAATACCATTAAGCTTTTTAAAGCTCCTAACCTTTGCCACCCGCCAGTATCCCTAATGAGGACCGGCACAGGTGAACAACCTAAAGATGTCCATACGGAGCAAAGAGCAGATGTCGCTCCATTTACTCGCACACCCGCGTTTATTATACCATTTTAAAAGACCGTATTGTTGCAAAGAAATATCAAATCAGACATCAAATTAATGACCCTTATGTAGCGAAAGAGAAATTCTATTAGGCTTATGCCGTCAAATTTGATAGCATAGTACATTAGGTTAGCTTATATCCAGTAGTAAAAGTAATGAACCGACAAAGGACGCAGTTAATATAAATGCCCACAGTTTATTTTCAACTTAAATTCATTTCTGATATTAGCGATAAGTACGGCATATACGTTCCCAAATTTACGCAGCCTAAACCCCGACAATTTCGCAAAAAGAAAACAACGCAAAACGGCGTATAAAAATATTATTTCTCTATCAATTGTGTGACACACCTGTCACAAGCCGTTAGACGTACGCTTTGATCTTGACACGAATTATTTTCCGCGTCTTGTTTTTGTATAAACTTATTTAGAGCGGGCGTCTATTCAGATGCGCGTGGGTACCGCGGGCCGCTCGGACGTCGGCCGGCATTAGACCGATCCCTGCATATTAATGCGCCGCCTATCACCTTGTCAACATTTATAAAGGGCATTACGATAACCCTTCTGGGCGTGATTAGAATATTAGCTCTGCATTTCCACACTGCACGTATTGGCAACGAGCATTTCTTGACCGACTTTAGAAGGGCTGCGTTCGATCGAACAGCATTGTGCCCATGAAATGTCGAAATTGCAATAGAATACAAATTGAATTATCATGAAGATTTTGAGAGACAATCGGCTGTAATCTCTGCCTAATTCAGCAAGATTGTCCCTTGATGAACCGACGAAGGTGAGGTAGCCGTCATTGATTAAATTATATAAATATTAATTAAACGATTTTCGTCATACGAATATAGACGATCATTCAATTACCTTCTTAATTTATGTTGACAGTCACAATATCATCAGCATTACAAAACTAAAAGTTAACGTTGCATCAGTGTGTTAGTGAATTTCCACCCAAATGGGTCAAATAAATGAAATGACGTATTGCAGTGTCGTTCGCATGATTTATGTGTGCTGTGAGCGTGTGGGACCGTCTGGAGTATTGTTCATAACATTACGAATGTGTGACGATATCAAGACAGAACGATGTGAAACCAATTTTAAAATTGGTGACGGGCTGAAGCAAAGCACGCGATATTGATTTTTAAAATTGCTCCATATTTTTACGAGCTAAGATTGAATAAAACTCTCTGATCCCAATAATTTGAAATTTATATTTAAAATTACTTTTGCTGAAACATGCGACATATAAATGATCGATTTTTTTTATTATCGACTGTTAACAATATTTTATCTATCGATGCATGTGGCTATTAAAGATAGAATTTCGACATATTTCGTATGGCACTTACGTCAACATTATATCTCTAGTAGCTAAAATCATCGATGGATGGTACATTGAAAACGGCCGTATATCAATAAGTAGTTAACAGGCAGCTTACAAATTCAACGTTAATGTATACAAGCCTAATTATGTAATTTAAATATCTAATGGAAACACATATTTATACGTCGACTCAATAACCTTGATCCTTTTGTTGGCGCCTACAATACAACGTTAGTTTCCGGTTTTTCTGTAGTCGCTTGCCGATCAATAAAACTAACCCTGAATGAGGCCACGGTTGTGTAACATTTAGGGACAATAGGCCTCACTCAGACAGCCTACATCAAACAATACTAACATTATAAGTCTTCTATTGATTTGTACAAGATTTTCGCGAACAATCCCAAAATATATTTATTGTTCTGTGGTATGAAATAAACATAAAATCATTACAAAAACAATAAGGATAAAGTTATAAAACCGGGATCACGACAACATTTGCATAATCCTAACAGAGTTGACCAAGGCTTTGAATAGATTATCGCTAAAATTCAATTTGGTATTAATTTGGTCGTAACAACATTAATCCACTATGGTTGACTACTGTAATGGTTATATGACATAATGTTACAATATAAATAAATTCAAAATAGGTCGTTGATGATTCTTCAACTTCATTTGGAATAAAATTGTAAGTAAATTTATAAGAAGCAAAACCAAATGGACAGCAAAACATTTCTTTGATTTTACTTTCGGTTTACGTGGGTCAAAGCGAGAACCATAAAGTAGTATTATTAAATCCAAGTACTATATCTCCGCACATTAGATTTATCTAGGTCGTGGCAATTTGTTACACAACGACCCTGGATACTAAATTTCTTTTTATTTTCTCTTTGTATACGATTAATCGTTTTTCGCTGTCCTTGTGGAATTTCCTAATGGAATGTCCACAGTGACGCTGCACCCACAGAACGGAAATATTGAATATTTATGAAGACGAAAATAATCTATCGGATTTGTAGAAAAAACGCGGGAGTGGCACGAACAGTGGGATTTTTATAATCATTGTAAAGTTATTTTCTAATATTATTGTGAACCATATTGTAATTTGTATCTAAGCTTCATAGGTGTTGACCTAAGCCTTCTAAAACACAGTATGAAAAGTTCTCAATACAGCTCTCATCCTATTAGATCGATCCGTAACAACATGCTCTACTTGTTTCAGATGATGCTGTTGACATTCCAAGCCCTGCGCCCTACGCATAGTGATAAAAACATAGTGAGTGCAAACGCGCGAGTGATGATGAAGGACATAAGTTAAAGTGTTATCACCACGTCGAGCACGGAGTGGGGGTCGCTGGCGACCACGCCCAGCGATGGTATGGACTTTGTACTGGCGAACGACAGCGATGTGGGGTGGAACGCGACCGTTGAGAAGAGGGATCTGTACAACTTCTGGGCGTGGAGCATCGTGGACGGTGCACTGATGCTGCTCATAGTGAGCGGGAACACGCTTACTATCCTCGCGGTGACCATGAGCCGGCGGCTCTCCTCGTTCGTGTCTAACCAGTTCGTCCTTAACCTGGCCATATCGGACCTGATGGTGGGGCTGACGCTGCCCTACCATCTCGTGTTCTACCTGGACGACGACTTCGGCAAGATCAAGTGGTCGTGTCTGCTGAGGTTCATCCTGATCATACTCGCCTGCCTCGCGTCTATTTACAACATCATAGCCATTGCAGTGGACAGGTATTGTTCATAGAACATCTGCATGCACAATTCCGAGACATTCGTTGTGTTCAGTAATACTGCTTCAACATTTTCAGTTTATTTCCCACATTTCACGTTCTTTGTTTTTCTCATCGCATTATTCAGGCACATTTAGAAAGTTTTTTACGTAGCCTAAGTAATTTTCCAATGTCACGTTTAAAATAAAAGTTTTAAACATCTGTTAATGTCAGACAGAACTTATTCAGTTTATAAAGTGGGGTAGTCGCATTTGTCATCGAATCCGCATTTCGGTGCCGCAATAATTACAAAAATAACTCGTAGACGTTACCATCACGCGATACGATGATAAATATCGAAGATTCGATAATTCCTGGCGATAATAATTCATGCCTCACCGAAATTGCCGCTGCGGACATTCTCCGAATATTTTCATAATACGACAATGGCCTGTCGGGATTTAAATCGGCGCGGACGAAAATATTACATATTATGATATTGAAGTTACATATATAACTAATGTCAATACATATTGGCCAATGGTGTTTATGTTTGACCAACTTGAAAAAGAACGGGGTTTTATGTTCGTGGTTTTTGTTACAACATTACAGAGCACTGATGGGCTTGTGCAAAGATCAAAACTTGTGGTCTAGTACAGATACAATACTAAACAGATTATTGAAAGAATTGGTAGTCTAGTAATGGCGGCATGTAGCGACGTCACAGAGCTTATTACGGGACACATTAGACATTTTATTTTATTATTTTGAAACTGTTAAGTACTTAGTACTGTTTTACTGTACTTAGCTTAGGTTTTAGAATAATAATTATGTGACGTTTGCATTAGAGGATAAAAGTTTTAAAAGCATTGTCCAGACTGTTTCCATCGGGGGGAGAGGTAAACGAACTCTGCACACATTATACTTTCGAATAAACTTGTAGAGTTTTTAATATGTATTCATATCGTGCAATAGAATACCGTACATACTTGTTTAGGGCTTGATAAATAACCGCAAATATATAAATACAGAGTATACCGAATGTAAACACAGACGGTGTGCAGGCTAGACACAATAAATACGACGGTTAAACAAATTGTTAAATAAAAATAATATTCGTAATCATATTCATGGTATTGTTATTCATGATGAGCAAGGACTAGAATATAAATCTAAATTTGTACAGCATCATTATCGAGTAATTTTCCATTCGAATACTTTTTATACTAAAGGTCGCTCGTAGTGTCTCGCCGACTAGCTTACGCATCCGGGATTGGCTTCGCTCAAGAACTTTGTGTTTTTAGCTTATCCACATTAAATTGTTTTTAGTCTAATTCGCCGTTGATTGCTAGTGTTATGCGACACACGGTCGATAGATATCAAGTGCTGTTCTGAGCTTTGCCATGTACGAGCCTTTACAGTTGGGCTAACATGCTGTACGGTAAAAAAACATATCGTGTACAACAGCCTATTCTGTATACGTCAGCTAGTCCGCAAGACACTAAGACACTCCTAACTAGGTATTATTGACATACCAGCATTTATTTAGAAATAGAAGAAAGTAGAAAGAAAAGTAGAATTCTCTTTAATTTTAATGTATCCAAACATTGATTTCTATCCCAGCTTTATTACTTGCTTACCGCCTGCCTAATGGCTTGTATCCTGCTAGGATATAACAAGGCATAACTAAAAATTAACAAACGCTTCACTAATCACTCGCTAATCGCTAGACGCTAATCAAGCCTACCCATACGAACGTAGCCTGGATACCAGCATACCAAACTCGTTGGGTGAGATAATATGTGACAGGACTTTTATCGCCTGGTCTATAGATTGTATCCTGGTCTACACGCCAAACGTTTCACTAAGCAGTAGGTGTACCGGCTAACCAAACTCTTCTGGTGAGACATCTCTATACTCCGCAGGTACATAGCGATAGTGCACCCGCTCCACTACAGCCGTTACATGACCAAAGTGATCACGCGCCTGCTCATGAGCACTACCTGGTCCGTGGCGCTATGCATCAGCTGCATACCCATCTTCTGGAACGACTGGCACGAGGGCGTCGCCTGCGAGATGAACATGGTAAGTCGCAGCACCATGGCCTTGCCCATCTTAACCTGCACCACTATCCCAAGAGACGCACCTAGAGGGCTTCTTGTCTATCCTCTAAGACCCAACGCCAATATCCCCAGAGACCGATGTCATCTCCTCAGAAGTCCAGGACACACAATATACAGCGCAATTCTGATACCTTGTCCGATGTCTCTTTTGTCTCCTATTTAAGACCCAGACTTACCCAAATACTGTCAAGTAGTTACCAATTTATGGGATCTCCTGCTACGGGTAGTACTGACATACCATATGTTTGTAAGAAGTTGAGCTAGTGGAGTGACCGCATCTGGTTGTACGCATGTTTGCGCTTTATTGAAAGGCTTAGGTCATAAGCGAGGCCATCAGTTTTAACTGTCTTACAAAGCACCAAGAAAATTAGACAGTCCCGTTTTGGTCTAATTTCGAAGAATTCCAGTCGTGGTGGTGCAGAGTGGTTTTTTTTGCGTTAGATCCACCAGTAATAAATTATAATACCGTTTATCATAACAGGATAAACTTATCACAACGAAAAAATATATGTTTACGAACAAAAACCGCAAGACACATGTATCATCCACATGAGGGTAGAGCGATATTAATCTTGGTTATTTAGTAGACATGCGATGTGTCTTGTTAGATCCATAATGCAACCTGCGGAGCCCATCCACTAATGGGATTGCTGGTGAAATCAATACAAAAGTAATTTATATTCAAAACAAAGACGTACGTAATGTTTGTCTCGCTCCTTCTACATTCATAATTCTCTTCACACAAACACGCCCGTTGCCAAAACACAAAAAAACAACAAGAAATATAATCAAAATAAAATGGTGAAATGGCCAGTGATGTTAGACTTATTGCAAGTAATAAACCACAAATTTTGTATTGTGTATGTGACATACATACGTAAAGAACACTGACACCAGTTCACTTTAAAATCTTCACCTCTCATTACGCACCAGCTCATTCTACAACGGTGTACCAAATATGGTACGTAATTTCGCTAAAAGAGCCCTTTTATACATAATTTAACTCTACATCTGGGAGAGTACGCCGAGCTTGCATTATCATATAGATGACCCTCTGGCAGGTCATTAGAGGCGCTATCAGAGCGTCACATGATAATTAATAAGAGATAGCGATAAAAATACGCGCCGCCGACGACCGCCACCAAATTTTTTATTAGGTCGGTAGTTTTTTGTTTGATACATATTTATGGATAGGTCAACATGTGCTAGCGGGTGTAAGAATAAATTGTAAAATGTAGCGCTATTGCTCTATTGCGCAATATTTGGACCGGCACGACCGGACAGGTAGCTCAATAAAAAGCGACGAGAATTAATGGTTACGTCGTATTTTGTGCTATTTATACCAGGTCCCGTGGTAGGGTAGATTAAAGGAAACCTATTCTAGTCTAAATTGCTTGTTTTCTGGTTCTAGAGCGGTATAATTAGCTCCCCAGTCGTGCTGAAAGTATCTCATACAGAGCTTAAGACTTATACATCAATAAACATAATCTAAAACTGTATTGAGATTACCGAGGGCTCCATCACGCAACTAATATGTAAATTTATAAAATGTTCAAGTATTGGAGAATCAATTTATGCAGCCAACATTCCCAGAATAACGTTTGGGCTCAAACGCTGTTTTGCCAAGATGACCATCATATTTGCTTCAGATACTCTATTCCTCATCGTTGGCCTCTCTCTAACTCATCCGCTCTTGCTCTAACACGAAACTCCTGGCTCCTGGTTCCAGGTGGTGCCCAAGACGTACACGACGACGATCCTGGCGCCGATGTTCTCCCTCATCTGGTTGGTCATGTTCGTGCTGTACTGGCGGATCTGGCNNNCCACGCGCGCCGCCTGCGCGCCAACACCTGCTGCCCCTCCGGCGCCAACGATTGGAAGAGCATACAGGTAGGCGAGCAACTAACATATTGTGTGAGCAACTAAAATAACATGTTACGAGTGTCGGTAGTCATTAAATGGATCCGACTGCTCGTTTGCTCCCTTATACTATGAAAAAAAAAAAAAACCACGACCCTAGTGCCTGGATGAAGATACATGTTTGGACTGGCAAGTTATCCAACGCAAAGTCGTACCAATAACCAATCTCGCGCAAAATTGGCTATTGGCCGTCTCTCCTTCGCGCAGGATCATTAATCAAATACCGCTTCTTGTTTCGTAAACACATTTTAATCCTTTCACAAGAAACCACTCAAAAAACATGCAGAGACAAAAAAGCGACAGATCCAAATGCGTTCAACTTCAACCTTTTGCGGTAATGCTACACATACACGTATCTTTCCCAAGTACTCGTCAAGGACGGAGGCAGATAGTATACGAAACCTACATCAACACTGGACAATGTAACGTACATAAAACGAGGACCCAATGTTTGCTGTGTCAATAAAAGCCGCCCTCGAGTACAAGCGTCACTCGTGCCGACTTAACTGCGACTGATTTAAACATCTCGCGAGTTGGGTATCAGGAGTATTATTTAACGATTCTTAATGAAGTTTCAAGCTCAGGCAGTATCTTTTAAAACTTAAGGGGGCATACGAGCTATGTGGGTCTTCAAGACGCCCATAAACATCCCCTTCTGCTATTGGGCCACGGAATCACAAGCCGCATTAAAAGCGAGTCAATTAGGTCGATCGTCGTCGTCACCCCAGTCGATTTTTAAGAGGTAATTTTTCAACATTACGGGCGTTTCCATGGGCCCATTCTTTGAAAGTTAAAGTGAACGCCTGACCTTAGACTGTATTCCAGTTATTCGCGGACGTCCGTAGTCACCAAAAGTCTTCGACTGCTCGTTTCCCCCCCGTATATTATCAAATAATGAACATCAATACTATCGAGTACCTTACCGCCACGTCTTCAAAATAACATCTCAAAACTAAAAAAGACTGCTTTCTGCCTAACGCTGATAAAAACTAATGCCTTTTCTTGCGTCCATGCGAAATAATCACGTTTGCACAAGAAACTGCGACGTATTGGTATACTGCGCATATAATATTACCGCACAAAGCCTGTGTAAGTTGTTTATTCGATAACCTCAGTGTACGAAACAAAAGCGCCCGTGGTGCCGACTGTCGCCATAGGCATTTCCTTTGTACCTCTGCTCTCCTTTATGTGACGACGCTTTGAAATGTTTGATTATTATTTATAATCTAAACAAAAATATATATTGTTCTTACGGGAAATAGGTTACAACCATATACGGATGTTTATATGATCTAGATAAAATCGTGAAAAAAAATTATTTCCTAAAAAACCTTAGGCTGTATTATTGTTAGACATTTTTGGTGGATTTTGATTACGTGTTGTGGGGAATCGGTAAATAAACACATACGAAATTATACACACACACATGTTCACGTCTCGTCAGTTACCTCACGAGGTACGTAGAGAACCGATGGTACCATGATCCTCACAAATTTCCTTGATAAAATAACAAATTTATAAACAGTTTAACAGACAAACTATCTTGTAATAGACAAACGAGGGTTTAACAGCAGGTCAAAAAAACTAAAATGAATAATTATCTCTGTGAAGCTAGAATCTATCCTAAACAGTATTTTTTTTTATTTCCAGGTGGTACTTCTAGTGCTCGGCTCATTCTCCATCTGCTGGATGCCGTTCGTGGTGGTGGCGTGCGCGCAGACCCTGCCCGTGGTGACCCTGAGCAACCCCATCGCCTACCGCCTCACCTCCTCGCTGGCCATGTCCAACTCCGGCATAAACCCGCTCACGTACGCGTGGAAGAACGCCGGGTTTAGAGCGGCCTTCGCCAAGCTCTTGAGATGCAAGCGACCTGATACATCCGAGTACAGGGGCTCACCCGCACCCGAGAGGAAGAGGGGATCGGTGGCGCTTCGAGAGGGATCCATCTCTAGGACGACGCCGACCGGACTGACTACAGGCCGACCCGCGCGTCTGATATACGTCGAGAGAGAATCTGACACGTCTAGGTGTCGCATCATCGAGAACGCAGGGTATGTGGACTCTGAGAGAGGGGACACGAACCCCTCTTACGCCCCTGATGGGCCCACGCCGGTCCACACAACGCGGCCCTCCGACGCGGTGTAATACAGTGTAATGCAGCGTAATGCAGTGTAATGCAGTGTAATACTGCGTAATGCAGTGTAATACTGCGTAATGCAGTGTAATACAGTGTAATGCATCATAACGCGGTGTAATACTGCGTAATGCAGTATAATGCAGTGGTAATACAGTGTAATGCTGTGTAATGTAATGTAGTGTAGTGATATAGACCTCCTGTGGGAAACACAAAACGCTTCTAGGTTACGTTAGCGGGTTTAGGATATCGTTCTCTACGCTCAACTTTTTAAACGCTTTACTGTTGACATTTTATTGTGAGATTCTAATACGTTGTACGCATTGTAAATTCTATCAAATCTACGCCATCCGTTTAGGATGTTTAAACAAATTGTAACTAATGTTTGATGTATTAAAGTATATAACATGTGTGCGTGATATTTTATTCCATAAATGCGCTAATTTCGAATCCTTAAAGAGTTTTATTTTCCGAAGTATAGATACAAATGTATATGTATAACATAAACTTAAATGCTGTTTCAAACGTGTACTGCCATGTAAGCGTGCACATATAGTAAACATTTATATTCACAATCTAATTTTATACATTCTGCATGCTACATTAATTTTGTTTGATTACTATTCATATCTTTCAATGTTATATTATGCAATCAATTACATCTTTATTACAAAATAAATTATATTAAAATAATAGTAGGTAGTCATACGTCGAAAAAATTACTATTTCTGTTATGTGAACTGTTAAATATATTATTAATGGATGACTTACTTTAATGGGATAACACAGCACGACGTTCTAAAATGTGCAGTGTCTGACCTGCTGAACATCACCTCCACCAGCATCTACATTAGATGTAATTAAGGGCAACACCTCACTGAAGGACACCGATTCCTTCAAAGGCCATAAGGCTCCTATGAGCTTCTGTGTACTCACTGGTAAATGTAAACCAATTGAAAAACAAACACACAAATATACATTAATTAAAATTAAAAATAATTTTTGGTTGGTTTTTGGTAATTACAAGTATCTGATTTTTATCTTATTAATGCTATTGACTAAGGAGCATCAGAACATGCTAGGTCAGTCAGGCAGTCATTTCGTGATCATGGATTCTCTAAAATAACCGAAAAGTCAGTATTATTAAAGTATGGTTAAGTTGTGGAACTTAAAATATGTAGTTTTATTGCTATCTTAATATACTTTCAATTATTTTCGAAACAAACTATGTGCACGATAAGTATTTATGGTACATTGTATTTATTTCAAAACATTCTTCATATTGATTTCTTAAGATTATAATATTGTACATATTGTAATTACTTTACGGGTTTTAACACGATAAGACATTAACATATCCCTTTGCTAGACGTTTCGATTGAGCCGTGGTCCCGAACCAACCAACCAACCGTCTTGGGACCTTTAATACTTAATCGTGTTACAGTGTTAAAACTCGTAAAGTAATTACAATATGTGCAACAAACGCGAAAGTCTCAAACAAGTACAATATTGTAGTTATATTTTCATGGCCATTTTTCTGTCCTAATAATTTAAAACTGAAGTTTTGTTTGCTTGGTCGAACGCGCTAATTATGTATATTTATAACGCTAAAGTAAAAGAGTAAGTTTAGGATAATTATGGTATAATGCATTTAATAAATTTGGATAACAGTTACCGCCCTCTGTGTTATGAAACTGTAACTACTGATCACTCGTATTCTTAGATAATACTATGGAACGTATTACAACGCTAAAACCAGTTATTACGCTTCTATATTTTTATTTATATGAACATCACATGTATATGCGTAACGTAAAAGTACAAGAAAGTCTTAGTGAAGGTATTCAAGAATGCAATACAACTAACGCCATCTCTGTTAGGAAAATAAAACTTGTAGTCCCCCAACCAAACAATTCCTAGACGTAACATACTTGAATATATTGTAATACATTAACAAAATCAGAGATGGCGCTATTTTGTTTATAATTGAAACGGAACTTGAAAATATATCATTATTTTTTTCAACTAAAGCAATATTATGTACATTGATACTATTTCGTGTATAATTAACAAAATATTAATGTCTCTTTTACAGCAGTTTATGCAGCAATTGCACTAGCGTTGCTAAAACTAGTGTATAGATATTACCGTTGACTTTGCTTATCTGTAGATGGATATTGAAAGTCTAACCCGGTCAATGGAGTGATAGCCCGCCACAATAAGAGCTAGCCTAGCCTAGCTACATCAACGAGAGCACTCCACCCTTAGTGTGCCGTGTACTTTTTATTATATAGTTAAGTTCTATTTCTAATAGATAACTAGCTGCACTTTTTATCCGGATAAGTATCAATCTCGTCCAAATATGGGGATTTGATGATACTTTACGACAAATAGACGTGCTTGAATATACACGGAAAATTTCATCTCTATCGAGACCATTCGGAGTTTCATCGACATCTACTGCGCTATAGAGACTAGTTCACACAATTCTACACAAATTATGTTACATTTTCAATATCAGAATAAAAATAAAAAAGAAAATAAAGTAGGAGCTAGCGCCATTGCTGTACCGGAACGGGCACGGCCGGTGTGATACCTTTACCTCACATACGACCAGAGGCTAGTGCTGCACTATATGCCGTCTGTTACAGGAATGGGGGCGAAGAAGAGGAACGCATCTATAACCTACGCGGATGTTTATAGGCGCCGGTGTTCACAATTTCCCATTTGGAACATAAGGAGATGTCACATAATAAGTAGAACTCACTCAGGCGTAGACATTGTGGCATAGCAAGCAACTGCCTACAGTGGAATTGGATATATTAAATATATGACTGGCTGTCATAAGGAGTCAAAAACAATATGGCTACCAACGCTCCTGGACATCATAGCTACGCAGAGGCGTTGCGTTCCTTTCTTTTTTCACCTCCAATGGGCCGCTGCCAACTCACAAGCCGCACGGGACGCGACGCCGTAACTGTCACATTACAGAGGTATCGTGTGACTGGTTCCTCCCCGGTGGCACTACCTCTTACTATACGAAGAACCATTGTTAATAATAGTCACAGTGAGCAAGAGAGGTTCATAACATAATGCAAATATATAGATATTTTAGCTCACATGTCACATATGTGTGTTTCAAAGCTTTTACCAAAAGGAAGGAAACCAAATATTATTTAGATAATGACTAAGAGCAAAAATGGGTCGTGATTCATAGCTCTCACTTGATCATTATCATCAACAGCCACAAGTCGTCCACACTGTGAACTGCTCTCACTTAACTCCCATAAATATTTACTTAGGGTTTTTTAATTTTAATTGGAGTATGCCAAACAAAATAATATTAAAAAGGGCAAGTAAGGATGAGTTACGAGGTTTTAATATAATCAGATTTTTGTTATTGCTATGACTCAGCTATATTTTAAGTAATCCTTTAATAATAAATACCAGTAAGATTTATTGACAAAGACCTAATGTTATGTTCTGCGGTGAACAGAATACTTCTGATAACGACACGATATTATAGTCCGGCATGAGAAACAAAACCGATAAGAAGAATGCGATGAAATTAAAATCCTATAAAATGAAATTTTGCCACCGTGAACAGGAGACTAGACTGTTACGCTCGCATTTGTCGCACAATACTTTAAAGGTTCACAACAAGAGCACTTACCTCTACTCCGGTCACGCCGAGCGCTGCCACCAAGTTGGGAGTCATTCTGAACGGCACCTTCTCCGGAACTCGCAACGTCTTGCCCTTCTCGAAACACACATTATAGTCTATATGCACCACTTCACCAGACGTCAAGTCCACTAGCACATTGTCCAAGTGTCTGTCGCCCAAGCCGATGATGTAGCCGATCATGCTCATCACTGCCACCGAGTAGCTGTAGCGGCGCGTCATCTGCCACCACTGCTCCGGGCTGACGCTGCTGCACCACAGCTCGCGCCACAGCAGGTCTCGTGGCGTCTCCGTCGACAGTTCCTCCAGCACCTGCTTCAGTATCGACACGGGCCACTCTTTGCGGTTGTCCGTCGATATACCGGCCTCCTTCAGCAACGGGTTCAACTTGTTGTAGAACAGTTCGGATGGGCGTAAAACGTTGATCGTTTTATTCGTCTTGGCAGACTGAATGGCCGCTTCGCGATTTTGCCAGCGTTTGTAAAGAGCGAACAGCGGTGTCACGTTGTCCACCCAACTGATTAATCCGGAGCGCGGCCCGAGAGGTATGACGGAGTAGTGGCGCGCTCTATATGTCTGATTATCGTTATTTTCCGAGTCGCGCGCCAGCATCGTGTTTGTTATAGACAATAGCTGCATAATTCTTTCGTCTAAATGCAGATCTTCGAGTCCCTTGAAAAGATATGTGTAGATTTTGCCATCTGAACCGTTGAACACTAATTTCTTCGGTCTCGTCTTTGTTGGAAGTATTGTTACATTATTTTCGATAGACTTAATAGTTATCCTCACAGTTCTTTGGTTTGTATGCAATCCAGGCATAGTTATTACTGTATCTTTCAATTCGGAAAGAACGGGGCTGATGTCAGACATTTTAAGGATATAGGATGTCCTTTTGTTTACTTTTTGTTGTAATTTAATTTGCAGTTGTTTTAATGGTGCCCAAGACTCTTGGGGCTTTTCTGGATTGGCCGGATTCTTTAGTTTATCTATCACGTCTGCTATGTTATCTTTGAATTTAATTTGAAACGCAGTTTCGTGTGGCGTCTCCGGTGCTGCAGAAGTAATCTGGTTTAGTTGTTCTAAGACGAATACAATTGGTTCAAATATTATACGATGTTTTTCTTTAATGAGTTTCTCTTTTTCTTCCGTTGATAGGTTAGCATTGTTCTTTACTTTCATTACTTCAGTCTCTAGCTGCGTAAGTCTTTTGCTAAAATCGGAATGATGTTGTACAAGTGTGCCTAGGCATAATTCATCCCACAGTAAATTAATTCTTTGTAGCTCTTTAACTAACAATTTAACTTGTTGTATAGTTTTTGGCGCCTGTTTGGCTAGTGTTTCTACCATGTCTAAGAAGCATGAGTTAAGCTCATTATTAACGACTCTTTCAGAATCCGTATCATCGACATCGATAGTGTCTTCTTCGCTGTCGTCGTCATCGTTCGATAGAAAGGATCTAGATATATTTAATTCAGTTAAATTAGTTTGTTCATTCTCTACAGCACCAACCACAGCTGGAAAGGTAATGAGATGTGGTGTATCTTCTGCCAATCTGCACAGTAAATCTGAGACACATTTTCTAACGTATGTCTCGGGATGATTCAATCTTGAGAATAATTGTGGAATAATTACTTTCCACGGTTGAGTAGGTGTATTTGCCAATCCTGATTCTAGTACACCCTGTAACTCCATAGCATGTTTTACAATTAAACGCAGTAGACGCAAAGTTGCATTAACTACGGCATTTTCGCCACTGTGGTTGATGTAATCTGAAGCACATATAAGTTGCAAAAACTTAAAGTACGCATCTGCTGATAGCTCAAAGTAAGAGAATACGCGTTTCTGTGCTTGGCGCCATATATCTACAAGAAGAGCTAAATGTTCCGGATAAGCATTGTTTAACGAAGGAACTGTACGTAACTGACTTTCTATCATCTCTGAAGTATTTATTTCATTCCAATCAATATCTTCTTCGTCGCATGTAGCTTTCGTCTTAGATAGAATTTCGCAAACGGCTTCAAAATCTTGCTGCGAGCAACCAATCATTACACTTTCTATTTGAAGCTTGTCATTATCAGTTAACTGCTCACGTGTTTTAGAACTAAATTCGACCATTTTTCGACCCCATCTAAAACACCAAGCAGCAAAATTTGCCCAAGCCTTAGCTAATCCTGGACACTGATTGACGCCAAACTGTAAAAGTTTTCCAACGGCAGAATCCGACAAAGGTATTACATTTTCTGATACATTATTATCTACCAATCCTATCTCTGGTAAAGCGGAAACTAGCTTTAAAAGTGGAGAATCATTGTCTAAAATGTTTTCATTTTCATTCTGGACCCACTTCGAAAGTGTTAATAGCATTCTGGTACCTTTTTCTCGTAATTCGTAGCTCTGTTCTCCCATAGCTAATCTTTGAGAAAAACCGAGTGAAATACTGGCGCAGAGATTTATAGCTTGTACTTTTAACTCTTCTTTAGCATATGTTACTTTGCAAAGCTCCATTAAAGCACTTGCGTTATTCAATGTCCAAATATCCAAGTCATATGTATTAGGCGATACAATTAAAATTTCACTTAATTCTTCCAAGTTGTCAAAACTTAAACACATTTGAAGAGCTTGATTTTGTTTAAAATGCTTCAGTAATTCTCTTTCTGCCATTCTGATATTAACATTTTTTCGTGCACTTTTTATAACATCTAATCGAAGACATTCATTGTAAAATATGTTCTCTTCTGTCATATGCATTTTGCAAAAATACTGATGCCACCACAACACTCTACTGAGATTTTTCATATCGGTTCCATAATTATTTTCCTTAATAGCTGGTTTAAATGGATTTACAATTGCTTTACCGTTTTTGATGACATTCATTAATCCATGATTAGCTAACTGAAGGACAGCAATTTCTTTTAGAAAAGATGTTGCATTAGTTCTACCAAATTCTTCTGTGCTCATATTTAAAATAGACTTACAGCTACTCAGAGTATCAATATACTTTTCGTCACAATCTTTATAAAATATATTAAGAGCTGTACTCTTCAATGTTGCTTCTATATTATTTAGCAATCCTTGATATGAACAATCATTTTTTTTAATTTCTGTAGCTTCAATATCAATGATATTCCAATTGCAAAACTCAGGAATATCTGTCCCGTCCTCAAACATTTTTAATGCATGTTCTAATGAGAAATCATTGATTGCAACCTCATTTTCTTCCCAAAATTGCATTTCCTCCCAATTTTGAATATTTTTGTAACTGTCCATTATTTGTTTACTTACAAACTTGCTAAGCTTAGTATCAAATTTAGTATTGTTTCCATCTTTTTTTTCATCTTTTTCTTTGTCTTCATTCATGTTTTTACTTTCATTTAGGTTTTTATACAATTCAATAGCAGCTTCAAATCGTGAGTTTGCTTGTTCTGCTGCAGCTTTTAACCATGGTAATTTAACATCAAATGTTCGTTTAATCCAAGCATAGAGCCCACTTATCACTTCTGGTTCTTGGATTTTTATTAAGGCCTTAACAATACTCATGACAATAGCTTCTATATCTATGTTTGATTTAGTGTTAGCCGCATTTTGTAATATACATCCTCCATAACAAATAGCAGCTCCATATTCTGCAGAATAAATACTAACAGCTAGGGCTGCAGGGCGTATTCTATTCAACCACTCACGGCATGTAGGCCAGTTTGTATGAAAGAATGTCTTTACTGGTTTTGACACTACTGGCAGCACTGTGGCAGTTCCATCGGCAGCATTGTATGTGTACTTTTCTAGAAACATCATAAATTCGATAAGCCAACGAGCTCTTGTCTGCTCGGAAATAACAACTTCATAAACTTTTCTTTGTTCTTTACTTGTGTATGTTGAATCAATGGAAGATATCTCTCTAGCAATTCCCTTTAAAGTTCCTTCTATTTTAGTAAATGTCTCTTGAGGTTTCCCTAATGCTGTTCTAAGTTTTAATGCTATACAAGTATGAGCTAATTCGGAGAGTGCCCAGCTAATGGTTATTGAAGAAAAACTTGTGACACATTGTCGAAAAAATAACAAATTATTATCATCCAACTCTTGGCTTTGCAATGGCCAAGAAGACATAAAAATATCTAGCAAAAATTCTTTTTCTTCATAGTTTACTTGCATTAGGCAATTCATTATAACCTTAAAATGATGATTTGGCAATACTTGGAATGACCCTCTTGTTAGGTAGTCTTTGAATGAATTTAATTTCGAGTCCCAACTAATGTTGCAGGGACTTACTTTGCGCAGGGTAAATACTTTCACAGTTTGTTTATCCAGTTCTTGCTGGACTATATCCCACGGTAGTTTGAACACAACCTTTTTACTGAGTGTAGCGAGTTGTCTGTTTCCACTATCAATATGGAGTATACAAAGAGTTGCCAATGTCTTGTACAGTAGAGTATTCCAAACTAGGCTTTTGTTGTTTAAAAGAAAATCAAAATTTTTCAACACTAGTGACACTATATCATCATCAAAACTATGAGCAAGTGTCAACATATTTGTTATGAGTACAAGGAAGCCACTTGACACACTGACTATTGGTAGATATTTGTCAAGCTGACAAAATATATCATAGGTCCAATTTAAAATGAGTAACATTGTTTCTTTTGAAACTAGTTCATCCAAAATGATACTCAAGGTATTAAGGATAACAGCGAGATGGCCTGATGTAGGACTTTTACTAGAAACTTCGCCCAAATTCAAATTAGTAAGACCAAATAAATCATTTGCTCTCTGTTGTGTACTTGATACTAAATCACTTGATGCTATAAAGTGGTTGTTCTTCTTGCAGTGTGAAAATAAAAGATAAAGTATTGCATATTGCAGAGCTGGTTTATCTCTAATTAGCCTTTCATCATGAGGACACATCTTTATAGCTAATAATTCTAATATACTTGGCTGTAGGGCCCACATACCAATTATAGAGTTGCTTGCGTTGGCTAATTCAGATAAACATTGAAGGTAGAAGATTATATTCTTCTCTGCATCATCTTTGCTTATATCTTCAATATAGTCAACTTGAACAATATGCACACTTGGGACAATGACAGAGAAAGAGTTTTGTATGTCAGACAAAACAAATTTATACGTTTCCTGTAACAGTGGTATGTTCTTCAGGTTCAATAAGTTACTATAAACGGTCATGACAGCATTCAGTATATGTATATTATTTGTGTATCTTACTTGTCTTAACAAAGAATCAGGTCCAATTGTTTGAGTGATAAACTCGATAGGTAAATTAGATGCAATTTCTTTTATAGTGCATGAAATTAAATGTATGATGCTAAGACACACACTATCATCAACTTGTAAATAGTTTTTTGTCTCCAGTTCTATCAATTCAAATAACAAAACTGAGCAGGAGGAAGACTTTGATTGCAAATATTTTAACAGTAACGTAATACATTCATTACCCGCTAATATCAATTCTGTATCTGCATCATCTTTTAAAGTATCTGTCACAACTTGTAAAATCTTAGCCATAGAATCTGTTAGAAAAGTCCAACTCACAGTTTGAGAAATATTTGGGCTCAATAAGGTACCCAAGCTTTTCACTACTGTGTTAAATACATTTAGAAATGATGAAATCTTCTGCATACAATCTTCTTGAGAGCCTGCATCCTCTGTCTCCTTGTTATCCTTATTGTCCAAATCATGACCATAGGCTATCATATCCTCTATAAACTGTTTCAAAAGATTGATTGAAAATCCAACATCAGCTTGCCAGTGACGGCTCAGTTTAAACAATGACTGAAGTGCAAATTCTTTGATGTTTTTGGGCTGAGCATTATCAACATGCCAGCCTACCAGTATATCAACAGTATCAACAAAGTGATTAGCAAAATGTTCAGGGTATGAGTTAGATAGCAGAATCATAGCATTAATTGCTGCAATAAACACTTCTGCAGAATCAGTGCCTTCAATGATTACTTGTAACTTTTCTAAAGTGATCTCTGCAAAATCTGATAAGTTGGGTGTTTCATAATCAAGCTGAAGTGTCTCTGAAAAGGAAAGAGTCAATAGATGTTTTATAGATGTGCTGTGGACTGCATATGTAGACACAATCCAATCCAGATGCTTTCTGTAATCAGGACCCATAACATAACCAATTCTTCCCAAAACAACTGCAGCACTCTCCTTTGTTTCCAAGCTAGGTGCATCATACAAAACATCTAACAATGATTCCACAAGTATGTCATAGGCTCTTCTTATGTATCTTGCATTTTCTGGCATCATAACAGCATCCTGTAGTTTACTACAGATTAATAAAGACTTTTCAACATCAACTTCAGCGCATAGACGTCGTAACAACTTGGATATCCGCGGATCTTCTGGAAGATTAACAGCCAAATCTGATCTTTCATAAAACTTATTGCTGTTTCCCTGGGACCAGGCGTCATTGCTTGAAATGGCTAACGAATCGTGGTATTTGTAGGAATTATCGTCGCGTTCTCCTCGTGGCGGGAAACCACCTCTGCCCCTAGTGCCNNNNCTAGAGTGCCGATATTCGGTGACACGCCCACGAGACCGAAACCGTGGGTCCCTAGGCCCACCGAATGATGGGTAAGGTAAACCATATGAGCTGATATAACCTCTGACCTTATCATCCGCTGTGTTTTCATGTTCGATTTCTTCTCTATCCGAAGTGTCATCCAACAATTTTGGATTTTTCACTCTACTATTTGGAGTTGTTGATAACATCACAAAAACTTGTAATCAATTGGATATTATTACCACACATTGCCAAAGAATTTGAACAAAAATAATGCCTAAATTGTAGTAGGTACACGAATTCTGTATACCAAAGTTCTTTCGCCAACAGACACTTATGACAACAAACGTCACTTATCAACTAATATTTGTCAAATTGTTCTTTTGTTGACACATGGTTCACCCTTGAATAAGTAGGTAACACAAAAATTAACAAAAATTATGAAGTTACAATTTTATATGTAGTAAAGTGAGTAATAATTTAATATTAAAAAACAACAAAAAACATGGAAATTGTTTTATATTTTTTATGTAAAATAAATAAAGTTGATATATAAGGGATAACGTCAAAAATAATTAGTTCACATGACACGTGTTCATCGGATATATTGACTGATAGAGTAGAAGAGAGATAGATGAATCACAAGACAAAAACATAGGTCGATGGTGTTGTTCTGTCGTTTGTGTCCCCTCCCTATTGCACGCGGAACGTGACAACTTTACATGCTCGCAGCCGGCGTTTATCGATTTATAAAACGTAATCACTTCAAAAAAACATATCAGATCAAATAAGTAAGTAACTTTTTAATTGTTTTTTGTTGCATAATAAACTGCGTTTGTGGATGTTCGCAAAAGTATATTTTTAACTGTTCGTTGTCTGCTATTTTTAATTTCAATTAACAACTAGGGTTAACAGAAAAAGCAACGAAAAATTTAGTCAGCCAACTTAAGATATCCATACAAAGTACCTTTTTGACGCGACAACGTCTTATAATTCGATTGAGCCGGCTGTACGCGCACAAAAAAACATGACTCATGCGGCGTTACCTCGCTCTGAGGCGTTCCATGTAATGCCCGGTTTACATTATTCCAGTCCAGCGATCCAGTCCAGTACCGGATCGATTATTGGAAAAATGTAAATCGGCACTGGAATAAACTGAATCCAGTAAAGTTCATTCTAATGCCGGTTTACATTTTTCCAGTAATCAATCCGATACTGGACTGGAATAATGTAAACCGGGCATTAGGCTTGAAGTGCAAGCGAGAGCGCGGAACGAGCGACAAAGAGGCACAATCGGCCTTCGCGTTCGGCAGCGTTCGACATCCGTCTCTCTCCTACTTAAGTGAGCGATGCGTCTGCGTGGACAGCTGCAATACTATAGTACATTTACATGTTTTGGTCGAGTATCAAGTGCAGTGAAAAGTGAATGTGGTGTTAATTGTTTATAGCAACGACAATTGCAGAGATAAAGGTAATAATACTTTCGATGCTACCATTCCATCAGTATTTTCTTAATATAATACGATAGTTGATCGATGTCACGTTCAACTATCGTCAGTAAACCGACTTTACAGACAACCGATTTTTTTAAGTGGGTAATCCTCATGGATACCCAGCTGCCCGGAGGATCCACCCACTGTGTTTTCTCCTCGCACCATACAACGGGAATACTGGCACACTTGCGCATTCATCCGCTAATACCCAACGTGTTTGCCTGGCTGCTCCCGCAACCCCTCTAAGTAAAGCTTGGAACTCCCCTCCAACAGCAAGGCACTCCAGATAACACGAAGGCGTGCCTTACCTCCAATAACCCCCATCCGAAGGGCGACGGACCAACCCCGAAACCGCTTCCCTGGGGGCAACAATTAAACAGCTGCACAGATGACAGTGAGGACAGTGATGACAGTCGGAGCCATGTGCATGACTACCCACGCCCATAGACATCCATCCGTATAGAGGTTATACAGATGCGCTGCCCTCCTTCCTCCTCCCAACTAAAGACGCCATCGGCTACTTACACACCGCACGAAACGACAGCACAGCTGTCACTTTACGCTGGTCTCGTGTCAGCGAGAGGTACGGGGTACCTCTCCGGTCGTGCCAGCCTAATTCGACTGCATGCAAGCATGCAGTGTAGCACTAGGTCTCTTACAGAGAAATGTAAAATATGATTTTATTAAGATGGATCGATGAAACGAGGATGACCAGAGTTTAAAATAGGTGGTTCTTCTCAGCCACGACGGGAAGTACCTTTCACCATATTATGGGTAGTCTGTGCCTTTCACTCACATGATATCCATAAAATTATATCAACGCCGTTACAATACGTTTCGTGGAAGGACGCGTTTGCATAACCTCCATGTGAATATTTATGCGCAGCTTATTCGCCCTTCTTAAACAGTATAGTATAAAAAAGCAGCTGAGGACAATTTTTGTCTAGACTCTAGTGCCTACTTAAATACAAAAACATAATATTGTCCTGTTTGAGCTAAAACTTTGTGTGAAAAGAGATGACGACGCCGTTTGGCTATCGTCACACGAAGGGCTGAGAAAGGAATTCGGGTAATAT
>LUGF01003891.1:50863-62542 GCA_001625245.1 Calycopis cecrops | reverse complement strand
CAGGCCCCGGGGCCTTTCGGGGGACAAGTGCCTTGATGAGACCTGTTACCTCATCAAGGTCTGTCGGGCGGAGGGGATCGCCTTCTAAACCTAACGAAAGGCGGTGCTCTAATTCCTAATAAAAGTGCATCAAGGCACTACAACTGGACTCTACGGATGATCCGGATTACGAACCGGATGTAATGTGCTACATTCAGCCAAAACCAAAGAGAATAATATAATGACTTCGCCTTATAGTAGTGCCTTGATGCACTTGCTGATGCCGTGAGCATCAGATGTTCGTAGACTTAGTTTGTTTGCGTCAATACTGAAAGAAGATAAGAAAACCGGAACCCCGGAGCATGCACAAGTGTATATATAGTTGGGTTTTATTTCCATTTTACTGATAATAAATTATAAAAAAATATCATACAAAAATATATTTGACTTTATCAAGTTTTATTATTTTTTTAAACGGAAAGGGGAAATCTTTAAGAAGATACAACCGCCTAAAAATATTTAAAAAATATTTGACATCCAGATTGTACATTTGTCAAATGTCAAATCCGTAAGATTTTTTAGTTTCGCGTATTTACGCTAGCTGAAAAAATATTATTGGCATAAATATTTGCTGTTGGGCTTCTTTTATTTAATCTGATGACATGGAGATTATAGTAGCGAATGTAGATCATATAAAATTTGACATAGATTACGCCCTTGAACAGCAATATGGAGCTTTACCTTTACCGTTCCCGGGAATGGACAGTGAGTTATTACCGCGAAAAAGCTAAAAATGCTACATGCTTACAATTAGTATCTGATCAAAAATGTTCGTATTTTCAGAATCTACAGCAGCAGTATGCGAATTTTTCAGTCAGCCCGGGGGGTGTAACAACGGCCCCCAATGCCCTTACAGGCATGTGCGAGGCGACAGAACCGTTGTGTGTAAACATTGGCTACGAGGGTTGTGCAAGAAGGGCGACCAGTGTGAATTCCTTCACGAATATGACATGTCTAAAATGCCAGAATGTTACTTCTACGCTAGATTCAATGCATGTCATAACAAAGAATGCCCCTTCCTTCACATAGATCCCGAGAGTAAAATAAAAGATTGCCCATGGTAATGTTTCGAAAACTTAATCTAATGTAGAAGGTCACAATGATATACCTCAAGTTTGACATTACTGATTATTTTCAGGTATGATAGAGGATTCTGTAGACATGGACCCCACTGTCGTCATCGGCATGTGAGAAGAGTATTATGTATTAATTATTTAGCTGGTTTCTGTCCCGATGGTTCGAATTGTAAATATATGCACCCACGTTTTGAACTGCCTGCACCTCCAGAACAAACTAAAGATGCCAAACGGCTACCCGTGTGTCATTACTGCTCTGAAGTTGGACATAAAGCATCGTCATGCAATAAAATGCCACCTGAGGTGAGAAAATCCTTCATTATGAACTCAAAATGTTATAACTTTAAATAGGACATCATAAATTTTCTATTTAATATAAATGTAACAATTCTGACATTATATGCTTTGCTTCTCTTATAAAGTATATTATAAGACAAGAATTATTGGACTGTAACATCTTTATTTTCTAGATAGCATAGTAAGTTTCATTTGAATTATGTTATTACTTATTATAAATATAATTCTAATTAAACGCACAAAAGCGATGTAAGGTCTTATCACCATCTGAGAAAAATTGGTTGTGTTCTCTTTGACCTGGTAACCCAACCACAATTCATTTATTGAATAATATAATAAAGTCTAATATACAGCATATTATTCATATTTTAGTTGATTTAAACAACTGTATAAAAATAAATGTCTGAATTCATAATGAAACCGTTGAATTTTAAATGTACAGGGATTGCCCAGGACCCAGAATTTCTTTGCCTAACATGTCAATATATTTACTCTTTATTGATATTTTTAATTCATAACATAAAAATATATTTTCAGCAAAAGGAAGTGGCTCAAAAGCAAGAAGAAGCTAGATATCGAGCATTGGGTTATGTGAAGCCTGCCAATGAAAATGATACCAACGACCCACAACGTTTACAACGATTAATGCACAAACCCTTGGAAGAAGTGACATGCTTTAAATGTGGTACTAAAGGACACTACGCCAATAAGTGCCCGAAGGGACATTTGGCATTCCTCTCAAACCAACAAGGCCAAAACTCTGGTGGATTTAAAAAGCCTAACTAGTATAAGTATGTGAAGCCAAAGTAAATGGCTTCAATGACAAATGTGTAAGTGGGAAGTGAAGTGTTCTTTAATTGTATTAGAACAGAATATCTTATATATAAATTTAAGTAAGAAATAAAAATAATAATAATTAGGAGTAACAATAAAAAACCATGAAATATTATTGGTATAATCAGGAATAAAACACTGTATTTTCATTTATTTAATTAATTTTCTATACTTGAAAACATTCTCAAATTATTATAATGAGGACTGAGGTGAGGTAAACAAAACTTTGTAAATGTTCATAGATGTTATTTTTACTAGTTTAAAGAACAGATAGTCTGGTTAAGTTTGCTCCAAGGAAAAAGGAGACAGGACTTCTTGAAGATGATGAGAGATTGTGACTAAAGTACCTTAATAATACTGAGCCTAACAAAATGTTACTATCACCTCCATATTATGCCTTTTAACCATAATAGTAGTTTATGCAACTGCCATATAATGAAGGGTACTAAAACACGAGTGTGAGTTTTTGAAACGAGCGAAGCGAGTTTCAAAATAGTTAACGAGTGTTTTAATACCCGTGTTATATGCAGTTGCATACACTATTTTATCTTCACTAATGCAATTAATCAAATAATAAAACATTGTGAAACATTAAATTCACGCGTAGGTACGTATATTGTCACATCGAACCGACGCCTGTTTGACCGACGAGGCGACGCCTGTTTGACCGACGAGGCGACGCCTGCTTGACCGACGAGGCGACGACTGCTTGACCGACGATTTAAAATGTAATGTTCTTGAAGATAAATAATTTTATTAAATACTTAAATATGATTGCAAAAATTGCGGCGCGTAAATATATACTTTCTTATAATTCAATGTTAAAATACTAGCTTCAATGTTGAAATATTATGTGAAAAAATCACATGACTTTACTTTTAAATTTCTACTAAACAGTAGATTATTCGTTGTCTGTGGCATTCATTTTTGTTTTCATTTTTTTGTAGAGCTTTGTCTCTTTCTCGCAAATCCTTCGCAAGCTGGAATTGAACCAATGAGATCGCAGCTACAACGCGCAGGGCCAATCAGGAGCGAACGCGCGCAGTTAAGGATTTTGAAATAAGGCTCTCTCACCACTCTCTCTCTCTCTCTCTCGCTCTCACACAGTGTTATAATGAGATTTTACGATATCGATTTGGATATTATAACATCATGTCAATTGAGTTTTTTGTTGTCCTGAGCTATAACAGTAGTTATTATAAGTCAAGTATTGGAAACATAAGTAGAATGTTACAACATTAGTGTAGATAAAGGATTTTATTTGTACTGTTCATGCTTTATCTGTACTCTCTGGTACAGATAATCTATGCATAGCACCTAGCTTATGATATAATGTCTATGTGTCTCTTTGTGTATATTATACATTGCTCTTTTTAAAGAAAATTCATATAAATAGAATAAAAAAACATGCTATTAACAAGCTTAAATTCTATCATAGTGAATTATTTCAACAGTGCCTCTTTATCCTTTTCTACCCTATTCCAAGAAAATTTAAGATTTTACAGTCATTTTTTTTTGCATATATTTCTTATTATTGACACATATATGAATGATGTGGAGTGGTACTCTCTCGTGCATTTCCGCCCCCGAGTGTGAAGGGTTTGCTTAAAGGCTATTACACACCAAGCAGATACAACTAAATTTCATCTGCATATAAAACCATCCTTATATTATGCCTACAGATTATACTTGGCGGTAACACATTAGTTATCTGCATAGTGTGATTCTTCTTGAGTTTAGTATAGAGAGTGATACAGCTATGTGTAATTGCTCAAAACTGTTTTTTTTTAAGAAAGAAGAAGAAAGAAAGGTAGTAGAATAGACTACAGCATGGTTGCCTGATCTAATTCTCAGAGAGACCGGCTCCTGAGGCCAAGTTCTCTCTGAAGGCCATCCCAGCATCGATCAACAGCTACACTGGTCACACTGACTAAACCAAGTCAAGGATCCGTCCAATAATAGGCAGAACCTAGAAGGGTTCCTACCATAAAAAATTTTTTCAGGAACTGACCTGAGCCCAGACAATCGTCAAATTGTTCCAGGAGGCAGTAGGCGGAGACTTCCGCTATACCCATATACTAGAGAACTAAATTCGTAACATTTTGTTATGTATTTTGTTAAATTTAAATTAATAAATGGTATATCATGGTTGGGTATTTTTTATAGTATATGGAAGCAAATGAGCAATCGGAGCTATTCTTATGACTACCGACGCCCATCGGTCATAAACGTTATACAAATGTGGGAGGGCAGCACATTATATTAATGTAGATACTGTTTGCTTCCCTTTTTCTCTAAGGTCACCGCACATACAGGGTTGATACGAGCGAAAGGCATTAAATGAAACCACATATGCCTACAGTTAATCAGAAACCGTTAAAAAAAAGTTTACGACAAGTTTACGAAAATCCGTTTTTCAAACAAGTTAAATAGCGAAAAATTATTATCACACTGTATACCGGGCGGCTACAGCGAGCACGGGGTGAATGACCCCTGCTGGCCTTAGTCGGCGATACAGCATGTACGAAGTGAGCAAAAACTTTAAAAAATCCTGTGGCTAAACTATTGTTCCTATTGATCTGATTTTTGTGGTGTGGCCCGGAAATGATACACTAAATATGCGGTTTAATTTAATGCCTCGAAAGGGAACGTAACCGAAACACCTTGAGCCGTTCATTATTCTTTGTGTAAAATTCCATACTGCAAAGCACACTAAAGGGAAACGTAACGTAATCGCCTCGCCTCTGAACAGGCACCCGAACCGCTATCAACGCGCTTACGGCGATCCTAGCCGTAGTCGAGGCGGTATATATTATACTTTGTCTCAGGGCTTAGATCTGAGATGTACGTTAGTATACTTAATCTAAGGCTTAGGATCATTTAGTATTCTAGCTTAGGTTGGGTAGGACCTAGCAGCAGCAGCAGGATAGGTAGGACCTAGTCCGTAAGGACGAATCATACTGGGGCGTTCCACTAAGCGTTCACAACGCCCACGGTCCCTGTCGTATTTTTACTCGTCCTACTAGCTTGTGAACGGACACAAGTGGAATGAGTTTTAAGGCGTAGCGTTGAAATGACAATTGGCGGATTAGAAATGAAATTAAAAGGTCCATCACGTGTAAGAATTATTGATTAGCTTGCTTTAAACTGTCTCTATCTAATAATAATAATATTATATAGAGAACAAGCATCTAGACTGCAGCGCTAACTTTTTATTTTTTTTATCTACACTAATGTTGTAACATTCTTCTTATGTTTCCAATACTTGACTAATAATAACTATTGCTCGGACAACAAAAAACTCAATTTAAGCAATTTGACATGATGTTATAATATCCAAATCGATATCGTAAAATCTCATTAAAACATTGTGCTGGTGGGAGAGCCTTGAGCCTTGAGATGTCAAAATCCTTAACAGCGCGCGCTCGCTTCTGATTGGCCCTGCGCGCGCTGCAGCTGCGCTCTCATTGGTTAGATTTAAATGGCGAAAGTTCATTGTGACAATACACGTACGCGTGAATTTAATGTTTCGCAATGTTTGATTAATTGATAATTGCATTAGTGAAGATAAAGTAGTGTATGCAACTGCATATAACACAGGTATTAAAATACTCGTTACTATTTTGAAATTCGCTCCGCTCGTTTCAAAAACTCACACTTCACTTTTAATACCCTTCATTATGCGACAGTTGCATAAACTACTAATTTTTTATACCACGATGGTGGCAAAAAAAGCATACGGCCCACCTGATGGTACGTGGTTACCGTAGCCTATGGACGCTAGCAACACTAACTAACTAGTGGCTGAAATGTGAACCTTATTAGCAAATTTTCTCTGTCTACGCTAGTTTGTACGTATCTTGCAGTAATTATAGAAGTAGTACCTATGCATACGTTTGATATAACATATTATGTCAACATGTCAGTGACTTTGTCTTGCGTAGTGTTTCGCTAGCACTTAATTCCTAAAATGATCACTAGGGTGCGTTACATTCGGCGAAAGTGGATGGACATGGATCGTCGCAAGCTCGGCGTGAGCGCGAATATTGACCTCATTAATGACGTTTTAATCGCGACCAATCACCAAAGTCCAAAACGATCGTGGTCGCCAAGAGGGACGTCTTGTGATATGTTTTGGCCGTTTCAGACGCTTAAATGGAACGCGCCCACCATAGATAATACTCAAAGAATAAACATTATCTGTATGATGTAGTCTCTTTGAAAGTAATGTCAATTGTCATTGTTGGAAAGAAGCTTGTGCTTGTTCTGTTCTCTTTATTAAAGTTTGTGTTGACATTCAACATTACAACAATATTTAATTCATTGGATATAGGGCTTAAGAAAGTCTTATCTTTAATATTTTCCAATTACTTTATTTTACAATTCTTAGGTTTCCTCAGTGAAGCGAGTAATCGCCGAGAGGGTAAAGATTTTTACTCACCTTGCCGGACAACTGTTAACAATGGTATGTATTATAAACAGATCTAATGTTTTTGCATGTTATACACCATGAATGGTATTGTATTTGTTAGAAGTAGTCACCTGTGAATCATATTTAGCTCTCTATTTTAATAACACGTGTTTATTTACTGATATAAACACGTGCGTTTTAGGTTATGTTGACATCGTGGGTACTATGTTTACCATTGTTAATTTTTGGTTTTCATAGTAATAATGAGGACTAGGGAAAAATTACTATTTATTAACAGTGTTTTAAGTATTGTTACAAAACAGGCATGTTTGTAAGAAAGACCAATACATACAGTCAATAATTAATTAAAGCTTTTTTAAATGAACATTAATCAAATAACCTCAATTTAATGTTATATTTTTTAATCATTTTCAGGCAGATGCAGAGGCGACTGTTAATCCTAAAGCCTATCCTTTGGCTGATGCTTCACTCACGGCCAAGATTCTGAATCTCGTTCAGCAGTCTGCCAATTACAAGCAGCTGCGTAAGGGAGCTAATGAAGCAACCAAGACACTCAATAGGGGTCTCTCTGAGTTTATCATAATGGCTGCCGATGCCGAGCCTCTGGAGATTGTGTTGCACATTCCAATTTTGTGTGAAGATAAAAATGTGCCATATGTGTTTGTTAGGTCGAAACAAGCATTGGGACGGGCATGTGGTGTTTCTAGACCTATTGTGGCATGTTCCATAACCATTAATGAGGGTTCTCAACTCAAGCCGCAGATACAAAGTATTCAACAAGAAATTGAAAGACTATTAGTGTAAGAGTGTGCATTGTGCAAAATTATTTTTTAATTATTAAACAAGTAAAAATATAAATTTATTTTTTAAATTAAATCCTTCTTGTATAATAATATGTTATTATTACAATTTTATTAGTTTTATAGTGTTATAAAATTCATATCAATGGAATATTAATGCTTAGATTATATTTACATTTATTTAAAATTAGTTCTAATACATAAATTAAACAACTTTTTAATGCAGGAATCTAACAGATTGATAGATAACCTTGGCTCTAATATATCTAATTCTCAAAAAACTTCCTTGCTCTCAAATTCCAATTTTCTTCCCACCTTGTTTCTTGAAATTTCTCTAGATTTGTCTTCATGGTGTGAACTAATTTATTCATATGTGCATTATTTGGAAAGTCTTCAAACCAGGTAATAATTTGTTTTGCTAGGTCATCACTTGTTTTAAAAGTATATCCATTTTTACTATTACTTACTAGCTCTTCAATGCTGTAAAATAAATTTCAAGTTTACATTTTCCAAGAAATTAAAGATACAAATAAATTGATTAAATTTCGATAAACAGAATCTATCATCAAAAGGGAGCCTGGGATGTCCCTAGACCTTTAAAAATATGTTAAGCCACTATAATTTGAGGGTCCTGGATCTGCAAGCAACAGGAGCCCTCCAGCGACAAGCTGGCTCATGTGAAGAGGCCAACCCAGGCTTTCAAAGCAGGCCACACATTTATTAATATCACAACCTTTATTGAAATAAAATATAGCCTTTATTTTAATTTGCATATACATGTGAGTATGTGCAAAATTTAATTCAATAGTGTAGTCCATTGGGATAGGGTGCGGATGTAAATAGGTGTTTATAGTCATCAAATGGCTCTGATTGCTTGTTTGATATAAAAAAGTGTAAAATATTTTTTAAACTTACCATTTGAAATGACAAGCAAATACAGGGAGACCAGCTCCAAACATATCAACAACCTTCATGGGCAGGTCTAATCCAGAAGAGCTTGTATGCAAGCACACTCCTAAGTCAGCACTGGCTACCATAGTGGGATAGTCACATGCTTCTAGCCATGGTGTGATTACTTGTACATTTTGCCAGTTACGAAGGGCTACTTCTTTTACATAATGTTCTTTCATAGGGCCCTTTCCAGTGATAACACATATCAATTTTGGCAATTTTTTTATTAGATTGTAGGTAGTATCATAAACTGAAAGTCAAATGGACACATTTATTTGTTTTCTTTAATAAACATCTTATTATCTATAACATTTTATAAATTAATTAACAACACAAGTCTTACCTTGGTAAATACCTTAAAAAACTTGTGTTATTCGTAATCTTGAGACTAAACAAATTAGTCAACAAATATTAATATTGTTATTATTACCTTGTAATGCGTTCATTAGAATATTAAAATCCTCATCTGGTGTCCAACTTGTGCTGCTAAAGATCAGTCCGGGTCTCTCTTTTCTCATATCCACCACATTACCAATCACTTCAGTGAATAAAGTTTTATTGTTACTTTGAGCATCTTTGAACACCTCATATTGCTGACCAATCTTGATAAACCAATCATGTTTTTCTTGCATAGATATAGGGTGAAATATCTTTGGAGGTCTATCATATAAAACTGTTGCGCTATAATAAATACACAATACACATGTTACAAATGTATGAAGGCCTTGATACGATTGACTATGTGCATAGAGAGGACTTAAGTTCCCTTAAGGGAATTTGTACTGGTGCATCCTCTGCAGCTCCAGAAAGATTATACGCAATCACTTACAGCAGAGATAGGTAAAATACACTAGAAAGTGAGAATGAAATAAGATAAAAAGAAAAAAATACTATTAGTGTAAATCCATGAACAGTATTCATTATAAAGAGCCTACAGTAACAATAATGCGGACCAAAGCAGACTTCAGCCAGGTGAAACGGTCTAAACATAGACAGGGGTCAGTGACAGCTGTCCATAAAATTAGAAATATATGGGGATTTCAGGAAATTACAACGAAACAGGCAGCTTTGTAACCCTAATTAGATTAATTAATAATGACAATTGTAAATGAATAAAAGATAATTATGAACATAACTTGCTAGTTATGAGACTATAGTCAATTCAACAAACAAAAAAATGTAAATTTAAGGCATATTAAGTACTTTATTAATCCTTTCAGGGGCAATGCATATACAATAGGATCCTAGAAAGCATCCAAAAACGTTTGATTAATAAATTTACAAAAGTTGTTAAAGAATGTTTGTTTTGTAAGACATACTATAAGGTAACAGATTTTAAACACAGATCCACAGATAGATACCAGATCTTGGGATTAGTACCTCCTCCCAGGCTGTTTCTGTACCATAATTATTGTAAAAATATACATAAACTAGCTACCGCCCGCGGCTTCGCCCACATGGATTTCGGACTCCAAAAATCCCTATAAATTTTAACTTATTATGTCATTCTGAGCTATATTACTGTAACGTGTTTCATGAAAATCCGTTCACTAGTTTTTGTGTGAAAGAGTAACAAACATACAAACTTTTGCATTTATAATATTAGTAGGATAGTATATCATTTATAATATGCAAATGTATTTGTATTTTTATAGTTTTTACTTTTATATCACATCACATCATGAGGCCCACTGAGTTTGTTAAGCTGGTTCTTCTCAGGACAGGGCTGTGGTAGATTCAATTGTTGATGTTCAAAAAGTAATTTCTGTTTGAAAATAATTCCATTTTGAATAAAAACTTTTTCATTTTCAATAAAAGGCACGGGAGTAAGTAGCATGTAAGAAATAAATTACAAAAAAAAATAGTATATTTCTATATTGTATTTTTTAATATTTGTATTCATTAAAATGATACTTACCACCTACGTTATCAGTAAAAATTGCTATTTCAATTAAAATGTTACATTGAGAATTAAAATGAAAATATCAGTTTCATATAGAAAATTACTTACACAATATTCCAATTTTCTATCAGATCTTGTTTCATAGCATATGTCACACATAAATTGCTGTGTGCTGCCTGTCCAAAAAATCTTTCAATCCATTTGGATATTCTAAGTAAAGGATGACTGGAACCTAACGATATGGCCATAATTGAATAGGCATAATTGTGCCAGTCAATCACAAATCTTGTTTTTGTTATTAAACAGTAAAACCTGCATACTGGCAGTGTCGGAATAGCAGGAGGATTTTGACACAACAAGTAATCACATTTACCAGTTATAAATAAGGTAAGTAACAAGCTGATAGCTTGCCATAAGGCTTTTGCAAAATATTGAACAAGTTTTGGTGCCCTTTCTAGTCTCAAAGGATTTAATTTAGAAATAGTTATATTTGGATTTTCTTGTATTTCCGGTAATGGTGCCGTATCTAAATATCCGATAATAACAACTTTCAATCCGCAGTTAGCTAACGATAAAGCGTGGTATTGCATACGTGGACTTCTTCCAATATCGCCTAGCACTACTACTTTAACAATCCTGGTACTTTCTTCAGCCATGGCAGAATTTTGTTCTATCACAAAAGCAACAATAATTTTGTCATTGCACTAGCCAGTAAGTAACAAAGTTAAAAATATTCCATGTTTATAGACACCGGCAAAGAGAATACACCTACAATGTGTGGGACCCAGTGCACGAAATCGTATTGAAACAATATTTACATTATACATGTATAAGAAATATGAAAGAATGTTATCTGCCCCTAATAGGTCAGACTTTTCGGAATTAACTTATTTGATTTTCTTTAGTGATATTAACAAAGACTTTATCCACAAACATCTCAAAGATTTCAGATTATCTTTGACACAGAACACATATACTAGAGGCTGCGTTCCAAAAACTACTGCCAGTACTGTGCAGTACTTTTACAGTTGTCAAATTAGCACTGCGGCAGCAACTTATAAATTAATGACGTAATAACTTGATTTCTTCTTCTTTTTTGGATTTGTATTATAGACGTATATTGTGACTTTCTGCCAGTGTCAACCTATTTAAATATTAAACTGTTTTCAGATCATGTTGATTCAGATTTATTTATTGACAGTATTAAAGAAGCTTGTTGATGGGACTACCTAATTACCAAGTGGAAAGTGGTTGATTTGACCATAGCTGGTTTTGGTTTGCTGATTTTATATGGATTAATAAAAATTAAATTATCATTACATCAACAACAACAATATTAACGTATAA
>LUGF01003891.1:34112-49639 GCA_001625245.1 Calycopis cecrops | reverse complement strand
CGCGCGGGGCGCGGGATGCACCTTGCAATTGCACCCCCGGCGGGGGGAGGGGGCCTCTTCCCGTAAAAAACTAATGCGCAATTACGATTAGTCGCGTGTGCGCCTCCATGATTGTTGTAATTGTTTCGTGTTTAAGTACTTCCGCATTTACCGATCGCGCCGCTGTGATTTATTTAGTTGTGACTTTTTGTGTTGAATAAAAATATGTGTGTAAATATGTATACGTGCATATGCGCGATCGAATGATAGTGTACGAGGTGCAACAAACTTGTATCGCGAGATGTTTCCGAACCGCCGAGTACAGCCTACGTATTACGTTATGCTGAGCGTAAACCAGCTTTTACGTGAATTTGGACAGTTCACGGTTCCAGATCATGCACAAGGCCGCAGGCTAGACGGCCAATCGTATTTGAACCTTTTACGCAATGTAGTAAACGAAATGTTAGAAGATGTGCCTCTTATTTACTTGCGTGACTTATACTACCAGCATGATGGAGCGCCAGCTCATTACCAAATACAAGTGCGCGAGTTTATAAACAATCATTTTCAAAATAATTGGACAGGTCGTGGTGGGCCCGTTGCGTGGCCGGCGCGCTCACCCGATCTAACTCCGATAAACTTCTATTTGTGGGGAGAAGTGAAAAGACTTGTGTACGCTACGGAGTACAACAACAACAGGGATGAACTGAAATCCAGAATAAGAGCAGCCTTTGATAAGGTTCGAAGTGATGTCTTTGTGTTAAACCGGGTCAAAGTGAATATGCGTAAACGTGCCGATCTCTGTATTGCGCGTGGAGGTGAACATTTTGAACAAATGTTACGTTTTGTTTAAGTTACTCTTACCTAATAAGATTACCAATATCTAGTGTTTGTTACGTGCACGTGAGGAGGTAAGCGTTTAATTACTTTTTCTTTTCATCAGATTCGATAAAGCGTTCATAGGTCCACGCGCGGCGCCGCAAGTAAGGTGACCATACTAACTAAAAAATATTGGACTAAATTCTGTGTGTTTACATTGTACTACATAACCAATATTTTGGTTTCATATGTTTATATTGGTTATATGTTACGTTACTTTTCGTTTCCTTCAATATGTAAAATCTTTTACCATTCAGCCTGTATAGCGATCTATAAAACTAAAACTACCTTCGGAAATCCTCTCATTGATAATATTAATAAACTCTCTCTCTCATTGATAAAAAAAAAAAATATTTTTAATAATAATTAGCATACATTCTTTAAAAAAATCTATATAGACCATATATTCATATGTATATTTCTATTTTATTGTTTGCTGTTAGTTCCTCCTACTTTAGTAACAAAGTTAAGGGTTAATTTTTATGCTGTTGGTATCCCTTTACACGCACACATTGACGGTTTTAAAACAATCTGTACATAACTGTCACTCACACATTGTGCGAAAAATGAGGCGTTTTCTTTGCGATGTTTATTTGAAATGCTCCATCTAGACGTGTTTACATATAATCAAAGGTAGTACGATTGTGTTTTTGATGTATTAGGTTTTAGGATTTATTATTAGGTATACGTAATATATTTCCAAATACTTACTTTTACAAATACTTATTCAAGCTTATACCTGTTTATTAATATCGAGTAAAGAATGCTTAAAATTGCTTTTGTTGTATGGGAGCCCATGTTTGATATTTACTTAATTTTTATTTAATTATTATTTATTCTGTGAAAATTTCAGCGTCCTAGCTATCACGGTTTATGACTAGTTTTTATGATTTAGTCAAGAGACAGACATACAGCGTAGTAATAGGGTCCCATTTTTTTCTTTATAGGTACGGAACCCTAAAACATACATGAATACATAAACATTATGTAGGTACTCCGTACTTAGATACTTATTTTTTCTAGTACCTACCCCGATGCTTTTTTATAGTACCTATAGGGGACAAACGATCAGCCGGAGCCAAAAAATGTACATTAAAATTTAAACTTTTTTATAGTTAAATACCTTTACAATGTATTTCTCCTTTTTTATTTGTACTATGGATTATTCCATTTAAAAACAACTTTATATTCATACTGATGATATGTATACATCTATTAAACTAATTCACGAATAAAAATTATTTGTAGGCATTTCACAATAATATTTGTTTTATTACTAACATCATGTTACTACTAACCCTATCGTTATCGTTCTATGACGCGTTTGCACGTAAGCCATACAATCTGCATCTCTAAGTGCGCATAAATAAGGTGCATTTTTTTTCGTTGCGAACATGAGCGAGAATTTGTAGGTAATTATCGTGGTAGGTATTTGCATTTTTGTATGGGAGTGAAGCATCTGTTAAGTTTAATCTGTGGTCGCACTGTGGCACTATCAACTGTCAAATAATGTCAATAAACAGCTGATATGTTTGATATTAATAGAGTATCAATTCAGAATAGATAAATAGTACTAAAAATAATTTTATTAACAAACTGATCATTTAATATTTATAAAGTATGTCTAGAGTGCTAATGATAAGACACCTTCCACCTTCATTGTCTCTTACTGATAAAGAACAGCTTCTTAAGCACTTTGGAGCAGAAAAAGTATGGGAAACAAGGAAAAGAAGAAATTATGTCTTTGCAGCATTTCATTGCATAGAAAAAGCTCAGTCGTGCCTGTCACGGCTTCATCAGTTAGAAATTGCCAAAAGACGTTTGGTCGTTGAATATTCTTTCGAAGAAGAACCTGTGTTAAAAGATAAATGCAATAAAGAAGTAAGCTCTGTTGTAACTACTCACATTAAAGATTTTTTACACAAACTATCAGCATGGAATTCGTCAGTGAACTTTTATCAACCTCCCCCACCTCATTTGAAATATGAATATCCTGAAATCAGTTCACAAATAGCTGTAAATATTATCACTGCACTTTATACGCATAAACCTTTGTACACCCAAACATTACATCTTATGAACCGTATGTCACTAGATCTACCATTTACTGAAAATACAAAAGCTATTGAATTTTTTAAAGATAATTTTAGGGAGCTTTTTATTGATGAGATAGCTTTCTTACCTCCACAAGTGGTCAGTGACCCAGAAAGCGAAATATCTAGCGATGAAGGAAGCAAAGAAAAGCAGCATTTACCACAGGTAATTAAAAGAAAACAAACATTACCTGTTACTAGGAAAAGGCCGGCAGCAGTTCTATCAACCGCTTCACTGCCAAAACCAAAGAAATCACATATAAATCAAGAAGATGTCTTTGAAATAGTGGCTCCTGTTTGTGACACTAAGAAAATAGCTGTGGTGGTCCATCAAGACGCTTTAATGAAGAAAACAGAGGAGCCTGAAATTGTAGGTGCCCTTGGAACGTTCCAGAAAGATGATAAACCAGAAGAAGTCCAGGAACAACAGGAAGAAAAAGATGAACCTTCTATTTCAAAGAGGGAGTTGTTAAAAAATAGAATATCATATAGTGACATGAAAGTTTTGCCAGTTTTCAAGAATTATCATCCTGGTCAGCCATCAATGAGGCTGTATATAAAAAATCTTGGTAAAAATGTAACTGAACAAGATGTAAGAAGAATATACAAACGTTACATTGAACACAAATCAAATGATGAACAGGTAGGATTTGATGTGAGAGTAATGCAAGAAGGTAGGATGAAAGGGCAAGCGTTTGTTACTTTTCCTTCCGAAAGTATAGCCCAAAAAGCACTAAGCGAGACAAATGGATATCTGTTAAAAGAAAAACCTATGGTAGTTCAATTTGCAAGAGTTGCCAGTCAGAAATAGATCTAATTAAATTTTATATTTTAATACGACTTATTTTATTTTTTGTTATCTATGAAATTACTATATTATTGCTACAGGTACCATAATATAACTTGATAGTTTCTTTCAAATACCTTACTGTCAGTAACCAGTCTCAATTGCTTTAGGTAGTGAGTTCTCATAAAGGCTAACTAATCTCTGAAAAAAAATGTTTAGTAGAATTATAAAAATAATACTAAGAGAAATGGTTACTTTTTGTTCCATAGCCTATTTAATATTGGCCTATTATATTTACATTTGGATCATCATGAGGGGGATGAATAGTGATGAATGCATTTGTAGCACTGGCAATTAATGTTGCTTATCACTAAACTGATAGAATAAAAACAAAAGTTTAACACTATATACTTATATTTAAAGTAAGATTTTTTTTATAATAAACAATGTTGCTAGCAAGCATGTCCACAAACATCTATATATTATATAATACATATTATAATTTCATTAATTCTATCGCATATGATAAAGAATTTTCACTGCTATCCTTTTGCGTTCCTGTGAGTGCTTGATGTAACAGAGGTATAGTGTCATCAACAACCATGAGTTGGTTGATAAGATTTACAATAGTTTTCTGCATATTATCTAAAACATGCAATACCTTCTCATCATTGGTCAACAGATATTGCTGGTAAAATGCATCCATTAATAATGTACACCAGTCAAATAGTTTACTCTCATAAACAGAATCAAAACTTTTATTAGAATCAATTAGCAAAAATGAGATGTATCTCATTAAAAATAGAGCATCATCTAGTAACATATTATTTCGTAAATGTGGTATTAATATGGCGTCACTGAACTGAATTTGTAGCATATAATTTAACAGCTCAAACTTTCCTTTTTGTATGATTTCATCTTTCTTTGATTTATCTTTACAGTTCATGAAGTTATCAAATTCTTCACTATTAGTGATGTTTACATCTTCTTTATTCAACAACTTTAAAATATAATTAATTGATAACAGTAATATTGATTCAGGTACATCTTTAAATTGTTTAATGCTTTTAAAGAGAGGACGAAAATCTTGATTTTCTAATAATGGACTTAAAATTTGTACACATATATTACGCTCTGTTAAACCTGATGCAACCAATTCTTTCATTTCGTCTGTTACATCAAAGAAGGGCTCTGTAGTAGTATCCCAAGCTATTATTTCTGTACCACTGTCTTGAATAATATCATGAGACCCAAGTAGACTTGACAAATTTCTATTACTTTCTAGAACAAATGGTAGCATCCCAATATGATTAGAAGCTTCCAAGATAATGTAGTTGTTAAAGCAGTAAATCTGAGCATCTTTTGAATACATCTTCATTGGATACCGGCAAGAGCCTACACCAAGAATGATGTTATATGCTATAATAATAGCTCCATCTCGTTCAAGGTTGCTTCCAAAGAGAATCAAATGGTCTTTTCCCATCCAAGCAATAGATACATTATCTGCAGTAGATATCCAGGGAACAGTACCCACTGTCCTCCAAGACTTGCTGGTCAAATCATATGCAGTCAATTTTGAATCACTCCCTAAAAAAAGAAAAACCTTTGATTCATGTTTGTAAAATATGAATTGTAAAGAAACTAATAAGCTGCACACTCTTACAGTTTACAATCTCATTGATAATTTTGATAAATTTGGTTATACATACAATACATAATAATCTAGTAGAGATTTGCTTTAATAATAATATAGAATATTTACAAAAAGGTTATACAAGAATAAGAGCATAAAGCTGATTTAAAAGTAATACTATTTAGGAAATATGTCAGGTCACATAATTTAATTGTAGGTATATTTAATTTGCTTTGCAAAATAGGATAGGATTAGTCTTTAGTGTTAAGTCAAGAGCAGCTGAATGATAATAAAATATTTAATATAACAATAATTGCTAGTAAAGTTGCAATGCAAACTATTTGAGCAAAATACTTACATAAAAAGTAGACACAAGGGTTGTCTTTTGCGCATATTAGTTTACCAACAACATATGCATCTTCTCGAGCTACCTTTACTTTACTTATTTTGGATTTCTCCATGTCCCCCAACTCTTCTCTTATGGGACATGAGAGTATTTCATAACACTTCTTGTGCTTAACAATATAACACACATAATCTGTTTTATCAACATTGTAGCAGGCAACATTTACAATTCCCTCATTATCTTTAATTAGCTGTTGATTTTCATATGTCTTCCTATTGTCCAGAGCATATGACAAGGATGCACAATTGCCATTATCAAATATTACTAAGGGCGATTGATTAGTTCTTGGAAGAAGTTCAAAAATATTTACTGAAAACTGGAAATAAAATAAAATTAAAGAATATTATTTTACAAATGAGTGGAATGGAAAAGAATGGTATTTGTGTATGTTATATTTTACAATTTAGTATATAACACAAATATGTATTTAAATAAACAAGTTCTCTGAGATCATTCTTTTCTTATTTTGAAAAAGTTATGAAAGTGGCTGCATGGGCACAGCAACCAAGAGTATAGCAACACATGCACACATGGGCTTCCAATCAAAAAGAATTTACATACTTACTATGTGAATGAAACTAGATCAAGCACTTTAAGAATTAAGCAACAAGACAATATATAATAGAATATAATGTGTTTTTCTCCTTCAGAGGAACTAAATTATAAACCTTTATGAAAATGATTAATAATATTGTATGGTGAAATAAAAAATGATCTCTACCTTAAACTTCTTGATTTTGTCCAAGTTATCGGAATCATCTTTCCAAATTTTGATCACATTCTTGTTAAATACACCAACATAAGCTTGTTGATCTTTGTCAAAAATGACTGGGGAGGTTAAATGGTCCTTTGAAGTCCATCCACTTATCTGTTTTTGGTCTGAAAGCTGAATAACATTATTCCATTACAGATGGAACTATTAGAGTTATTATTAGTTATTTGTAACGTTGTTTACGTTGAACATACCCGATATTTATTAATAACATTTCGACCCAACGATACAACACAGTTATCTTTATCCGCGTTTTCCGACACGCCAAGAAAGCTATTGCGATCTATTAAAGGGCACAACACATAGTAACTATGTAACTTAGCCATTACTACGGTCTCCTCTGAAAATTTTAAGTTAAAATACCAAATCGTAAAACATGAAAAGATAAATGTAACAAAAACACACCAAAAACAATACCACGCGAGTTTCTGACAAATGACAGCTGATTGCTGACGCCTGACAGTTGGCACGCTGCGTTCCGAAATTTACTGTTAGTACCTACTGCTCAGTTGTCATATTGGACACTGCTGTATGGATTTGATAACTGTAAAAGTACTGAGCAGTACTGGCAGTGATTTTTGGAATTAACCCTTTAAAGAAAAACATGACCGCAAGTACGTCTCAGCTCTACTAAAATGTACTACGTTTCATCATAACTCTGAAATTGGCAGAATCATCGCGACTGACTGTGACAATGGAGCCATGGTTTTTAAAAAAGTGAAGTGAAATAATGGCTGCGTTCCGCAATTTACTGTTCCCTTGTCTAATTTTTTGCCGCAGTACAGATTTGACAGCTGTACAATTTCGGACTTCGGAGCAGTATTCTCAGTGATTTTTGGAGCAGGGAGTGGACAGGTCTAGGTATATTCAAGCCTAGGTATAACCATATAATATAAAGTTTACTTTAACGCTTTTTTTTACCTAAAAATAGTATCCTAAAGTTTTTAAACAACTTAAAACTTGAGGATTTTGGAATTCTGGTATGGAAAGATAAAGACTAGCAAAAAATTACAAGCTTTGTATCTTATAAGTTTTTATGAAATTTGTAAGGAAACCGAAGTCGAAAATACATTCAATAAATTCTACAACATTAAATAATTATTGAGCCCCACTGACAGTGATTTTTGGAACGCATCCTTTATTGCCCGGTGTCAACTGACAATTGATACTTTTCAAGGTCATACTTTTACAGATGTTCCTTTTGAATGAAATGACAAAATATGTCGAACTCTTTCTAACACATATAACTTCCTATGACATAATACTGAATTATTATTAGTCAGATTGTTGCGTTGTAGACTGTAATTTGTGAATTTACTTTTACAATAACGTGAAGAATTTACGTGTTCGTGACGAATTGAATAGATCATTGATATCGTTTATCACATAATTCATTTCGTCCGGGTCTTTGGTACAAAGTAGTCGTAAGCTAAAGATGTCAACAGCCGGTAAAGTGATCAAGTGCAAGGCCGCAGTAGCATGGGAGGCCGGGAAACCTTTATCTATCGAAGAAATCGAAGTGGACCCTCCAAAGGCCGGTGAAGTTCGCGTCAAAATTATCGCGACCGGAGTCTGTCATACAGATGCTTACACTTTGTCGGGAAAGGATCCAGAAGGAGTGTTCCCTGTCGTGCTAGGACATGAAGGCGGTGGAATCGTCGAAAGTGTCGGTGAAGGTGTAACCTCGGTAAAACCAGGTGACCATGTTTTACCACTATACGTTCCTCAATGTAAGACGTGCAAATTCTGTCTTAGCCCGAAAACAAATCTGTGCCAAAAAGTAAGAATCACTCAAGGTCAAGGTGTGATGCCCGATGGTACCAGAAGATTCCGCTGCAAAGGGCAAGAACTATTCCACTTCATGGGTTGTTCGACATTCAGTGAATATACTGTAGTTCTAGAAATTTCCTTGTGCAAAGTTGCTGAAGTTGCTCCTCTTGATAAGATCTGCCTGCTTGGTTGCGGTGTCACCACTGGTTACGGAGCTGCTCTGAACACAGCTAAGGTAGAACCTGGTTCCAACTGTGCTGTGTTTGGACTTGGAGCTGTCGGTCTGGCTGTTGGTTTGGGATGTAAAGTTGCTGGTGCAAAACGCATCATTGGAATTGATATTAATCCTGACAAATTTGAAGTAGCCAAAAAGTTTGGATTCAATGAGTTCATTAACCCTAAAGACTATGACAAACCTATTCAGCAGGTTCTGGTGGACCTTACCGACGGTGGACTTGATTATACATTTGAGTGTATTGGTAATGTTAACATAATGAGAAGTGCACTAGAAGCCTGCCATAAAGGTTGGGGTGTCTCAGTGGTTATCGGTGTGGCTGGAGCGGGAGAGGAGATTAGCACAAGGCCATTCCAGCTTGTCACTGGTCGTGTTTGGAAGGGAACTGCTTTTGGAGGTTACAAGAGCCGAGACAGTGTACCAAAGTTAGTTGAAGATTACCTGACAAATAAGCTGCCATTAGATAACTTTGTTACCCACAAAGTACCCCTCAACGACATTAATAAGGCTTTCCATTTGATGCACATTGGAGAGGCTATCCGTGCTGTAGTTGATTTTTAAAATGTATTTTTACCAATGGAAGCATTTATTTTTGTAAACTTTTAAAACTGGTATATCTGGATTTTATATAATAAATAATACTATTCATGTTAAATGTATATTTATTTAATTCTCCAACCTATTTAGATATTGTAAAGGCCAAATGGTTGTGTGGTGAATACTGATAATTATAAAATTGATTGTAAGGATTTTTATAAAATTAATTGCAGTACTAACATTTTTGATGAAAAATTATACTTACTCACTCAAAAGACAATTTTTTTAAGCAATTCAAACTGTTAATTACTTGGTTGGTGATAGGAGAAGTATATTTAATAATAATAAAATTCACATTCAATCCAAAATTTGGAGATTCATGGCCGATGATGATGATGATAATTTACAGAATTGTCATTATATATATTCTAATTTACAGAAATTTTAATGTTTTAGTTTAGTATTATACAGATGCGGTAAGATGGGACTTGGCAAGAATGCTGTCTTACCCCCCACTTCCCCCGATGTCGCCGTTATATGGCGAATGAATAAATTAAATGAATGGAATTTTACCCAGGTCCCAACTTAGCGCATCCGTGTAGTATATTTATCTAATTCAGCCATACTCAAAGTGTGTTCCGCGGAACCCCAGGGTTCCGCCAAGCCTTTGAGGGGGTTCCGCGAGAAAATAGGAAAAATACTATCCATCAATTTCCTGATTCAGAGAATCAATTGAAATCAGAGATTGCACACAACTTTTTTTTATTTTGGGTTCCGTCAAAAATTTCTCTCTTCAAATGTCGTAGAAGGAGAATACTCTCCTTCTACGTCAAATGTGTTCCGCCATCAAAAAAGTTTGAGAACCACTGATCTAATTTTTCCTTGTAGACTCCTAGTCAAAGAGTATTACATAAACAATTGAAACACATTTCAATAACATATTTCTATGTGATCTAAATCATAACCTTGGCTTGTTTGTTGAAACTACCTATTGACAGCTTAACGACAATTTATTTATATTAAATGATAATTTATTAAATAAACAAAGCAAGTAGGTAATTCTATTTTACAGTGATGACTTCCAAATACACATACCTATTTATTATAGCTATGTTCTAAATTTTATTTATTTACTTTTCTTTAGAACAGTTTATAGTTTATGATATTGAAATGTTTTTTTTGGGCCCCGGTTCTGGAATGTGCAGAAGTCACAGCTAATAAAGCAGAGTAAACATAAAATCCTTGTCCGGACAAATTAGATGAGTCCATACAAGATTGGGTCAGATATTTTATTACAGAGTTCCCAAGCCACCACCACTTTTCAGTTTTATTATCGGACCCTGGATGTCATCCTGGTCTAAGGTCCTCTTAAAATAAGTTGAATGAACCCAAATACAAAGTGGTCCTGATATTTTATTACAGACTTCCCATGGCCAGTTTCCTGCTCCCTCATCTGACCCTAGTTTTATCTAGGCTTAAAGTGATTGTCCAAATTGAAACAAGCCCAAACTAGATTTCCTACAGTTATCTTCTTATATCTTCTGTTTTGCGTCATCATCGTCTTAATAAATTTGCTTTGTCATCCGATTTACACATGCATGTACAATGTCAGTTCAAGCGGTAACCAGAAAGTGGATGAAATTGAATTTAAAAGATTCTATTACAAGGAAAATTAGATATACTGACTAAGCTAAAAGCGTGTACTTAATCAATCTATTTCTATCTATCTATTCAAATAGTTGCTTGTAAAGGTCAATTTGCAAATTATGTGCCATTAAAAAAAGCGCGTTAACGTACCTACGTATTCGGTGGAATATGCTGAAAATCATTACTAGTGTTTTCGGTTTAATGAAAGAATAGATCGATTTTAAGGTAAAATTACTGTACTTAATACCTATTGCTTTATTAGTCTCCCTTGTAATTGAAAAGTGATTAGCTACCTCTACTATCTAGAACACAGGTTCCCAAACTTTTTCGTCTAACGCCCACTTTGAAAATCAGTTACTTCGTATCGCCCCCATAATAGTTATTACACCTTGATATTCAAAGACAATTATGTCGTTTCTGGCCCCTTACTGCCCCCCTCTGAGCATCTAGTGCCCACAAGGGGGCGTTAACGCCCACTTTGGGAAAGACTGATCTAGAACAACGTCATTGGTTATATTTCTGTTTCACGGTGTAGGTTTCAGTTTTTTTATCACTTAAAACGTTTAAAAAAACACAAAAAATTAAAAAACTTAAATCACGTATACTTGTGATGCAAATTATTAAATTTAAGTACTTATATGGGTAGATATGTAGGCAAAAGAAATAATAAAACACCTAAAAACCATTGCTTTAACATAGTATAATTATTTAATTATATATCTAATTTAACAAAAAATAAAATATCAAGTCACAGTTTTACGTTAATTATTTTTTATTACATGATTTATCTTAATTCGGTTTTATTTCTACACATTGCACTTTACTATATAGAAACAAAACGAGTTATAGGAATTGCTGATTGTAATTGATTAAAACAACAACATATTGGGGTAGGCTGAAAGAACAGTATCATATATCACGATTCTTACACATCCTTGCTTACACCAGTCCTCTTTACATACACGCACGCCGTTTACGTGGACTCTAGACGGCAGCTTCGGACAGTGCCCTACCAATCTGATGGTGGTACGCCAGTCTTGGTTTTCCCTGAGGATAGTTTGATTATTACAGATTACCGAATAACTATAGACACATCTTCATCACCATAACCAGATGTGTTGTAGGTATATACCTCTCGTTTAGCCTTACTCAATTTTTGCAACCCAATAATCACGAAAGGTAAGCCATCTCCGTTATGTAATGAGATAAAAGTCAGCAGTCGCCTAGACCCGTCGCAATGCATCACTAATAATTACTACCTAAATATTACATTAGCTGAAACAATGATAATCATTTCTTATTAATTAGCATTGGTAATATCTTGATAATAATAATATCTTGAGTTAAGGAGGCGTGTTAAATAAATATTTTTTGAAGCAACAGGATACAGATAAAAAAAAGGAATTATAAAAATCATATAAAAGAATGTTATAATACAAATGTAACAGATCTAATATACAAAAATAGTTTATAATAATCACTGGATGTGCCTCGCAATTCAAAGTATAAATTTACCGCGGGCGCACCGTCTACAATTAGCTAAAGTTTTGTCGTATTTTGTCTAGGTAATATCAATCACAGAACATAGTATACAACTTATCGATAGATTTGAATTTAATTCTCAGAGGTGATCTGCTTGTAGTATTCAATGTAGGTCTCGCAGTGATCAGCTGTAACAAGAGAAGATATTACTTTTATATGAAAAATAAGGAAATAATGCTATTAAATAATTAGGGTTTCATAGATATAGTTTCCGGTTTTTTCGGATCAAAGTTTCAGTCACTTTACCAATTACTTATTTCGATAGCTTCCTTATCGTTGAATAAGTAATTAGGAAGAGCTCAAATAAATACAAGTACATATTTCAGCCTCATGACGCATTAGAGTGAAATTCAACTTTCTTTCTTACTGTATAAGTGGACAAAGGAGTACCTAAATGGATTCTTTTGATTACAGTATAATAAATGTTACGTAGATGCGTTGCCCTCCCTTCTTCCTTATCGCACTGATACAAACTTACAACCCGCACGAAACGCGACTGTACGCTCTTACTTTGCGTCGTTGTCATTAGTGAGGTGCACCCGCCAAGGTCGTGCCGGCCCAATTCTGTTGCGAGAACTACATGTTACTACCACTGTAGTCATTTGTGTATCACTAGAAACGCAATAATTGCGTAATAAAAAATCACGTAGAATATAAACGAGTAAGTTATGGGTATGCCGACCTCTGACCCCACCATGATAAACCATGAGCCCGATAACAGACCGCGCCACGTATTGTAAAATTACACAACAACACGTTACATAACATCAAAACTATTTTAGGTATATTTGTAATTTTTCTGTCGTGATGAAATCAAAGAGAATTAAAGCAGCCAGATTTACGGGACAAATAACGGGGAATGAGGTTTAGCAAGAACTATATTAAACAATTGGTGTGTTCATACTTGACTTTGGTACAGAACCCACGGTGAGTCTCTGTTCTTTTTCTTCCGAATATGCGGCTTGGACGCCGGCAAATTTACCCATAATTCAGAGCAAGAGGAGCCAACTTGATTCGTGCTAAAGGTGGATTTTCAGCGGTTGGTCACCCCTGATTTCGTGATGTTTGGGCTTATTTATCACCTCATTGCGTTAATCATCAACTAAACACTTTCAAGGTTACGCTAGATACAAACATATTTCAAGCGGTATGTTGATTTTCAGTGAAGGAATCTATTTTCATGGAATCGTAAGTTTACGTTGTTTGTTATTAGTTTGGGCAAAAACCATATTTGGGTGTAATTTGGTAAATCATTTCCAGCCATTTTCAATCTAAAATAACGTAAAAATAGTTTGTATTTCGAAGAAAACAACAGTATACCTACATGGGGACAGATTTGACGTTGTACAAAAAGAACAACTTTTCTCTCTCTAAACGCTAATAATTAAAGGTGATTCCCAATTGTTTCAGCCGTTTCAGCCAACTTGATATTTAGCTATGTACATAGAACTTGAGCTTTAATGGCTCAATAAGTCCGATTCCCTTTAGTCTTCTTGTAAGAGATAATGCTATGCTATACCCTCGTGACGCCCAATGTACATTATAAATCATTATGTTAAACAAAAGCCCAGACAGATATCATATTTTGTCGCATAAACGCCCACTGTCCCTTATAAATTGCTTCTTGTCCAAAAAGCTTCCTTCATATAACGACCGGCTTAATTATTTCAAACTCAGTTCTCTTTCCAATAGGCGTCAATTAATTGATTGTCTTTTTCTATATAAGCTCTTGGGAGGCCACTTAGACTGTCCAGGTCTACTTTCCGGTGTCAAATTTTCTTTACCATGCCATCTGCCAAGGACACGACATAAAAAAATTGTTCTACACAAATCCTACAAAAACTAATTTGGGACTACAAGCACCTCTTACACGAATCACTGCACTGTATAATTCTCTGTCTAATAAAAACCAAAACATCGATATATTTAATCAAAAATATTGTAAGTTTAAAAAGCAGATTCTGTCCACCTGTAACACACTTTAAAACTGTTTGTAAAAAAAAAAAAAAAATGTATTGAAATTTTATCTCTTGTAATGCAAATGATATATCTCTTTTCACTTGTAATTTTTCTTGTAATGTAATATGTAAATTCAATAGTAATTAAGTACTGTTAACGTTTGTGATTATGTTATGAATGTCGAGATTGCCTGTAACTGAGGCACCTTTTACCTTTAACATTTCTTGTCCAGTGTAATTAATATAATAATGTACTCATTGTGTGCCTTGTTGGCGATCCTATATAAATTAATAAATAAATAAATAAATAAATAAATGATAATAATAATTTGAATCCTTACAATATTAAAATTTGCTACTTATAGTACATTTTGTTCGATTGTATGTTTATCTTTGACATTAGACATAACTGTATACTGTAAACGGGACTTAATCATGTTATAAAATCGAAGTATTTACCTCGACTCTCGACGTTTCGGCCGTAATGCAACGGTCGTGATCACGAGTAGACTGAGCTACCTACCTACTCGTGACCACGTGAAACGTCGACTCTCGACTAGACTGACCTACCTACCTACTCGTGACCACGGCCGAAACGTCGAGAGTCGAGGTAAATACTTCGATTTTATAACGCGATTAAGTCCCGTTTACACTATACAAATATGAATACAAATCCTGAAAGCTTAAAACAATTTATTAGACATAACGCAAATAAAAATTTGAAAATTGGGTATTTGTCATTTAAAAAGGACAGTGGGCATTTACCATAGTACTCAATTTAAAATCCCTGTGCGCCAGGAGGATTGACTCTGGCTATATTTTAATGCTGCAAAGTAACAGCTTTGCTTTCGTGAGTAGGTTCGACAGCGCGCCGGAATTTCACACGCTGCTCGAGACGCTACAGTATTGTCGCGTTAAGTGTGTTTCCGTGGAACCATTGTAGGACAACACGTCTGCATAACAATTATGAGGATGTTTGTGGGCTGACCGGCTGGGAGACTACTTTTTTTTTTTTTTTTAGATAGATTCTACGCTAAAGCAGACAAAATGCCTAGGGCAGCTTCATCGATATGAGAGGCGAGCGTTAACTCGAGCCCCTGTAAATTGTGGTCGATAGGGGGACAGACCCCCCCTTCTTTCCCAGACTAATGGGAGAAGGCAAACCGGACTTGATGCGATTAATAGGTTATGCTATTATTATCGTGGCCGAGGACAGCGGGTGTCCTCAGCTCCCCACCTTTAACGGAGGGGAGCAGCTCGCGCGCGGCAGCTAAAAAGTGGCCGACACG
>LUGF01003891.1:14283-29527 GCA_001625245.1 Calycopis cecrops | reverse complement strand
GACACGCCGCGCACCACGGCCGAGTGCACCGCCGAGTTGTTCTCCAGCCGTGAAGCCTCCGTGATGTCGAACAGGAGCGACGTCTGGCTCGACTGCACAGACGGACACGCTCACGTTCTTTTTATATATAGAATAAGGGGGCAAACGAGCAATCGGAGCCATTTTCATGACTACCGACAACCATGGACAACCGCAAAGAGGCTATACAGATGCGCTATGAGTTTGAAATAATCCGTAGCACCAATAAAAACGGATAAATAGATTGTAAAGTTAACTACAAAAAAGTTAGAATTTTAATATTTATTTTTATCTTTCGATTTCGCCCGTAGTAATACGAGTCGAGTCGTTCATTAAACGACCATTCGAAAATGACCTAAAAATCATAGTTGTATAGTATACGTTCACGCCATCGGATGACGAGAGACGGCGTGACACAAACGCACAACGGTCTCCGATCATTGAGCGCTGAGTAAGACAGCAGCGGAATTTCACTATCGGACATTGCGGCAGAACTCCAAGTGCGTCGTCACCACCTCCATGTCCCGAAGTCCACAACTGTGCGCTTCACGCGCAACTTCTTGCACAACATGATTGTGGAACCTGCTGCCACCCGCGGTATTTCCGAGACAATACGACCTGAGGTTTTTCAAGAAAATATCTCTGGGCATATATCTCAGGGCTGGCAGCGCGTCTTCAAGCCTCAGATATTGCGGATGTCTATGGTCGGTAGCAACTACCTGCTCGCTTGCCCCTTATCCTATATACATAAAGGTGCTCACCTGATGGTGTATGGCCAGTAGGTTGTCCAGGACGCTGACAGCGAAACGGCCCACCAGACCCGTCTTAAGAATGTGCTGTACTCCAGTAGTGCCAATCGGCATCAGCCAAACCTGGAAATAAAAATAATGTACGTAGGGTAGCTAATTATCCATACTAATATTATAAATGTGAAAGTGTGTTTGTTTGTTTGTCTTTCTTTTACATCAAATCGTATCAACGGAGCGATGTGATATTCAGTATGGAGATAGATGAAGGACTGAAGAGTGCACAATTCTTTTTTCTACCAGATGAGCGAAGCCACAGGTAACTCGAGCGAGATAGCATGAGCCACGTCTTGTTATATTTTATGCCTTATGAGTTGTGGAATAAGGTTTTTATTGAATTAGTGTTATAAATCCGATTGAGTCGGCTTATATTGCACCCTTCTGCGTCAACGATGAAAGCCAATGTAACTTATTTTTATAGTGCTACTATACTGCGCGAAACGAGCTAGAACAGCTGCCATATTACAGTGGTATAGTGTGAGCGAGAGGTACTAACTTCTCCAGTCGTGCTGGCCCAATTAGGGCATCAGCTGCAAACCATCAAAGCCCTCTCTCATCTAACTCTCACTGAAGCTGTAACTAGTGTGTCGCTGGCGCCGCGTACGTACGTCTGCGGGTCCGTGCGTGTGCCGGAACACGGCGCACCAGCTCGCGCCGCACAGCCGCAGCACGAACACGTCGCGCTCCGCCACCGGCCGGGACGCCTCCACTGCAACGCGGAAGCATCACGGTAGAGGAGTCAGCTTATAAATTGTAATATATCGTCGGCTTACTGCAAGAACTCACAATTGACGTTTACAAAACTTTGAGAAATCAATTATTATTTTTTTATAGCGTAGGAGGCAAACGAGCAGTTGGGAGTGCGGAGGCAGTAAGTGGCCCTAATAACTTGTTACTAGTTATCATGAATTGAAAACATTGTCGCTTTTCGCCGTCCGTGTATCTGTATGCTTAGATCTTCAAATTATTTAACAGATTTTGATGGAGTTTTTTAAATACATAGAGTGATTCCAGAGGAAGGTTTATATGTATAATTAGTTGACCCAGCAACCGTTGTCTTGTCAAAATATGTTGTCATGGTAACATGTAATGTTAAGTAGCCGAATTGTCACGTGTCATTTTACGTGACAGCCGTACAAGACACAGACAGAATGACGTCTTCTACAGTTTTATTATATGTATAGATAACTCCCTTTTTGAAGTCCTAAATCCACACGAGCGAAGGGCTGAAGCTAGTATTGGAAATTAATAGCAACTCTTATAATAATTTATAGTATTGTATAGGGAACGTGCACGAAACAGAGGTAGCACTTTCGACGCCCTAGTGATCATTTTAGGAATCAAATGCTAGCAAAACACTAAGCAAAAAACAATGACATGTACATGTCATATCATACATACAAACGAAAATTTGCTAGCATTTGGTTCACATTTCAGCCACTAGTTAGCGTGACAGTCTAGAAGCTTGTTCCCTATTGTAGTTTTAATTATTAAAAATGCCTGACAATTCCCAATGTCTGGCTTATTAAATGATTATATTCTCCTATCACTACATCATTGTCACATATTATTGTTGTTAATTTGTTTTGTTTGAAGACATTATGATGGCTCAATGTGTAAAAGAATTGTACTCACACTCTAATTTCTGCAGCTTTGTTATAGTAGAGTTGTTCATTGAGAAGGGTTGTAGTAGGACTCCGTTATTTCCGGCCAGCACTATTATATTGCTCTGTGCACACCAACTGAACCAGGCGCCGCTGGAATGCGTACAATACAGTATGTTCAATTACAAGTTTCTTAAAATTGTGTTCTTCGCTAAATAATAGGTATCTCGGAATCGCGAGTGAACTCATCGCATTAAGCCGATTCTTTTGCTACCTTGATGTCTCTTCTTTTGCTTGATGTCGGTTGTCACTTCATTTGTCTATTTTATATGTATGCCGCGCTGGTCAAGTTTAAACATGCACTCGACAGTTGGTTGGTACTCTGTACAAACAGAAGTTAACAGGTTTATACATGCAATATGTATTGCATAATATAACGTTAATTCACTTTAATCATTTGGTGCATTTTGTTAAGAGTTTCATTGTTTGGCTCAACATTATTTTATTCCATAAAATTGTAAAATACGCGTAATTTTAGCGTAATTATAGATAAAGTAACTTTTGAGCAGAAGCATCCTTAACTACCCGCCTAAGCGATATCGTTAGAAACCAAGGTAGATAATAATAATACCTAAGTAAATCCATTCCACAAGGACATCATAGGCCAATTTAGGCATTGGTGGGGCACAATATACAGTTTACAGTCTAGCATTTAATAGAGAGGCGTAAAAAGGGAATAGAGGCATTTGCCCAACTGTGGGATACACCAGGCTGAGATTAATAATAATAACCACTAAACACTCACACTCGCATTAATCTAAGTGTGAATCGTCTTCAATAATTAAAGTATACATACTTAATATGTTACAATTGAGTGACATTTTTACTCAAGTGAATTTTTTACTCGAGTGACATTTTTACTTAAGTGAATTTTTTACTCGAGTATGACTCGAGAGAGGAGCAATCTTACTCGAGTGAATTGTGTCACAAATTACTACTCGAGTCACATCACTAGTGTACCTATATATACAACTTTTCCCAAAAAAAAACACTAGATAGCATAACTCAATGAGAATGTTTTAAATATATAAACACTAACTTATTATTTAGTTTTTTGAAAGTAAGCAAAGACTACATATTGCTATATTCAACAATCCTGACACACTCCAAGATTATTAAAAGAATAGCTTTAGTCTGTAACTTCTTACGATTTTAGCTCTGAAATGTTTAAATGTTTTTATGTTACACTTTTAATAACATACTTGATACTAGTCTGTATGTTGTAATTTGCAAACAGGCAGAAGTTTCAAAATATCACCTATGTACAGGCATAGAAGAAACATACAACAAAACAAGAAACTTCTTAAGATTTGAGTTTTAGAGATAAACATTTTTAAATATCAATATCATCTTTATTTCATACCTGAATGCAACACTTTTTAACGTCTTCAGCTGTTTCTTTTCAGGAGTTATTTGTAACAGTTCAATACCATGGTCTGTGATGAAAGCAATCTCGTCTGATTTTGGCCAAACGAAACCTAATATTCTACTGTTCTTCCACTTGCATGTGTGTGTATATTCTACATTGGTAGGATTTAAATCTTTGAAGTTTACAAACTCCACTGTGGCATTCTGTGATTCAATATTTCTCTGTATAGCAAGAACTTTATGATCTGGTGAGAATTTTATCGAAATAATAGGTCCTTTATCTTCCATTCTGAATGACGTGCTCTTGGAGTCGTCCATACCATTCACTGTAACACCCGTTACGCCCCCAGACCTAACTGTAAAAACCTACAAAATATTTTGTGTATTTAATGATAAACTATTTTATTTATAATTCGTTTGGAATTGGAAAGAAAAGATTTTTCTTCTTGTATACATTCACAATATTACCTGTCCATTTGTATCATCGAAAAAAACATTAGTCACAGGACTGTCTGCATCAAATCTTTTCGGCTGATCAGAGAGCGATAGATAGTATTTATCACTACCTTTTAAACAAAATTCCGTCATTTTTGTTGTTCCTTTTCTTAATTATAAAATAATTCTCACGAAAACAAATCCTTATAATCCTGATCAGTATTGTTTTGATTTGATCATTTGATATTTTATGACAGCTGACCCTGACAGTATACGTCTTGTTTATTTTTTTATGTGACGACAAAGATATTGTTATTAAAATTACTATACGTAACGAATATATATGTTTCCTTTTTTATTTGTTATTAAAATTACTATACGTAACGAATATATATGCAGGGCCGGATTAACCCATAAGCAAACTAAGCAGCTGCTTAGGGCCCCCAATGAATTGGGGCCCCAAAAAACTCGGGCTAAGCTCGGACTCATAATTGTTTCCAAGTTTTCAAAATAAATTTTAAGTCATAACAACATTTTAATTTCTATGAAATGAGGTTTCTTTGTCAGATGAAAGAAGTTGTAAAACTGACTTCAAAAATGGGGGCCCCTAAGATTAGGTGTATTATTTTTTCTTTGTTTAAAAAGAAATCTGTTATCGACAAAACAACATGGTTTCAATAAAATTTGCCTCTTCCTATGCCTTTGAAAAAGGTCGGGATAATGACATTTTAGTACCTGACTTGTTTTACCTATATTTATATATATTAGTTTGCAGTGATTTGTATAAAACGTTGGCTGTTTACTTAGAAAATCTTAGAGAAAGATTTGAAGAGTTCGAAAGCAAATCCAAGGAAATTTTGCCTGACGGAGATTATAGGGGAAATAGTAATCGAAGACGTACTCGGAGAGTCCAAGTCAATGATGGTCAAGCTGAAGATACTGTTTTATCTGCAAGAGACAATTTTCGCGTTTCGACTTTTTATTTTATCGTCGACATTCTTCAAGTCGAGATGAAAACGAGAGGCGATGTTTATGAAAATTTGGCAAACAAATTTTCATTTTTATTGAAAATGGATTTAGCCGACGATGAGCTGGTTGTAAAAGTTGAGTCGCTTGTCGCATCGTATCCTGAGGATTTAAATTTGAATCTAGCCGATGAATTACGACAATTTCATCAGTACGTTCGTTTGAAAATGGAAAAAGATGAGAAAATTAGTGCAAATTTTACTGATTTTTATACAATTATTGCAGATGACCAACTTCAAACCGTCTTTCCTAACTTGGAAGTTTGCTTGAGAATATTTTTATCATTAATGATAACAAATTGTACAGGAGAGCGATCTTTTTCGCAGTTGAAAATGATAAAAAATCCTCTAAGGACGACGATGCGACAAGACCGATGAAGTTCGTTGGCTCTTTTATCAATCAAATCAGATGTTATGCGCCGCTTGAACTTTGACAATTTGATCGAAACGCGCGTCAGAAGTGTAGAAAAAAGAAAATTTAACGTTTAAGATTATTTTGATGTAAATTTGTAAATATGTAAAAATGAAAGTAGTTTAACAATCGTTTTTTTAATAAAAATACAACAGAGAAGAAAAATTGCATCTCATTTTAGATTTATAAATAAATAATTTGGGGCCCCATATTATTCACTGCTTAGAGCCCCACAAACTGTTAATCCGGCCCTGTATATATGTTTTCTTTCATTCGCTAATTATTAACACTAAAGTCATAGATTTGTTGTTACATTACTTACTGACTATAACAGTCCGTAAGTAATGTAACTTTGATTTCATTAAGTTATTGTTTTTTTTTAAAGATTTTTTTCGAATAGGTTAGGTTTGTTAGTTGCTGCTATTTAAGGGACATATAAAATAACTTTTGTTTTTTATCAAATTATACGTAGGTACTGTTTTTAGAAGTCCGTCTTTTTTAATTTAACATTTTTATACATTTATAAATAAAATCTGAATAGTATCCACATATAAATATACTACTTTACTATTTTTTTTTAATATAATATATATTTTTTAAATAAATTAACTGTTACCCTAAGGCACCTTAACAATTTTATACATCCTATCCTTGGCTGTAAAATTTTAGTAATTAATTTTAGTAGGTATGAAAAAAGTCTAAGTAGTACTTATAACCATAGCAACGAAATTACAAAAACAAACAATAGTTTGTGAACAAACCATAAAACAAACACCATTAATATGAACATGTTGATAAAAGTGTAAGCCTAAAGAAATATTAATAAAGCATATTGCAAAAAGAAATTATGGAACTTGGTTCGTTTAAATACGATAAAGCTGGTGGAAGTGGATTAAAAAAATATCAAGAAATTAATGCTGATACAAGTTTTAATTCGTCTTTGTCAGCTAATATTCCTAATAAGCCGATAAAAGAAAATGACTTTTTTACTCAGATTAATAATTCAAAAGATAGAAAGACACATTTTCCCAAAAAGAAGAAAAAGTCTAAAAAGAAATCTCAAACTTTTCTAAACAACATTAATGCTGAAATTGAATCAAAGCCGCTAATTATAAAGAATGTGATATCTAGAGATGAGAATAATAAAAAGTACAGCTATTTGCTAGAGGGCAATCGTTACAGATATAATATTACGAAAACAAAGTATTTGGATACAGAACAAGGGTAATATATTATATGATAAAACATTTTTAAAGTATGTGTGTTTGTGTGTATACCTAAATGAAGTTACCTATAAATAGGGTGTTTAAGTTTATATGGATTTCTTAGAAAAACAACGACGACAGCAAAAGTTTGAATTTCAACTAGTACTATTTTAAGAATTAGTTATTGGCGTAAACTTACGCTTACAACTTCTTTATATATAAAATGAATATTTATCTGTATGTTCTTAATAGAATTGTAAACTATAAATTAGATCATATGATGATTTCTAGCAAAGTTGTTGTGCATGAGCCCACGAAGGTTTCTGAGTTGGTACGACCAATTTTCGACAGATAGTGCCACGCGTAGCAACAGACGCAGGGTACAGCTAGTCTTGAAGTAATGAACATTTTATACTTAGATATAATAGACTGAAAAATGACATCAGAAATGGCAATACATTTTGTGTAAAATCATCATCATTATCATCCTAATCAGCCCACTGCTGAACTTATACATATTTCATTTAAGGCGAATATGGACGATTCCTCGCATTTCGCATCCAATTTTTATCGGCTCCGACACGGAGATCGTCGTTGCATTTGTTGAAGGTCTATCAACACACTATCTGTATATGCCGTGCACTTTGATACTTTCTTTCCCCATCTTCCATCTGCTCTTCAGTTTAAGTAAGGACTGAGCTTATGCATTCCGTACTATAGTGGTTATTTTCATTACTTACCGGTTGAATACGAGTCTTACCTCATATACATGCTATAGTTTGTGTTTTCTTTCCAGGGGGCATCACGATGGCAATGTTATCAATATCAGTCCAATATTTCCTTCTATACTAGAGAATGTATCGAGAAAGGAATTAAACCTATCTTTAAACTATGTGGAACCAGTGTTGTTTTCTGATGTAACCACTTCAAGTCCCGAAACTGGCGCATCACATGGACCAAAATTTTTTGATATCAATATAAATAAACTACAATTTGTTTATCACCATAACTTTTCGCTGGAAAATCTCTTGGGAATAAAACTGGAAATGATATATGAAATTTATCAAAGAAGCAAAACAATTTTAAACGATCTATTAAAAGCTATAGCAGTAAATCGAAAAACTAGAAACAACTTACGAGAGCACTTGATAAAAGTATATCCCAATAAAAAAGAGGAAATTAGGTTTGATGAAACCATATTGAAGTATACAAAAACGATGTTAGAGCATAAGGAAAAGTATTATAATGCATTAAAAGAAGATAAGAAAATCTGTCACCAAATGTTATCGCTGTGGTTAGATATAGAAACAGTAAGAACTAAATCCGCCAGCATCACAACGTCTTATAATATGGAGATAATAAAACAGGAACTTAGCGAAGAAGAATCCAATGAAATTTGGATGCAAATATTTGAAGAAGAGTACTCAGATTTACTAATCAAAGTAGAATATGATTTTGTAGCTAAATATCTTCGTTACAAGGAGATGAAAAGAAATGACAACGAAAATAAAGATGTTGTTAAGCCAACATTACAATTTAATACTGAAGAAATAAAAGAGACCGCACAGAGTATTGTTAAAGATATAGTTACGACGCAGAACCTGGTATTTAATTTAAGAAAAAATGAAAAAAATATTAAGAAGTCATTAAGCCAAAGTTCAAAGAAGTTTTATTACTTCTTTAAAATTTATGTAGATAATGTCTTTGTTTGTGAATCAGATAAATATTCTAATGCCAGAAACGTTTACGTAATTGATTTAGCAGAGACAATTTCAATTCAGTTACTCGAAACTAATAAGAATTTGAAAATAACATTGTTTGAAAACGATAATAAAATATCTTCTATAATAATAAACATATCTGAAATAAAAGCAAATATAGATCATGCTGATTATACGAATCAGAACTTTGTGTGTGACAATATTATAGCTCCGACTTCAAAACATATTGGAAGCGGCTACGACATTAAAAACATTGCAGCTGCTAATAATATTAGACTAAAATCATGTAATTTATATAAGGGTCAACTTTTTACCATTTACGAAGCAGCTATAAAACTTGGATGGCACGAAAAGACGACATCAAATGAAGAGCAAATTAAATCTTTTATAAATTTAAGGACATGTATCAAAAGACTTTTTCTCGGTACACTTAAACCAACTTTCGAGCTTATAACTGAACTTATATCAAGTGTATACGAAAAAAGTATATCTAATGATACACCAATATTAAACGCTATAAAAGAAATTTCTAGAGAAAAAGTTAAAAATCGTGATCCTTTATTTGTTATTAATGTAATTGAACAAAACTCTGCAAGATTGAAATTATTATATCTACGCAATGTAGGTAAATTTGTTGATTTAGAAAATAAGTGTATTCCTATAATGAGCAACCAAATATCTACGGAACAATTGAACGCTTTGACAAGCACAGAAGATGAGACTATAAAAGGTCTATATTTTAAGGAGAGAGATGAAATGAATCCGATAGAATTACAAAGATATTTGGCAGTTAAATACGTTATGAAACTTAACAAAAATTTAAATGCAAAAATTGATGATTTTCTTTTACAAAAGACTTACAAAGATGTTGTGAGAGACTTCGAATATCTAAGTGCGCGGTTGGTATTTTACTTAGATCTGAAAAGTAACGTCTTTTTTACAAAGTCAATTCCTAAAAGCCTGGAATACAACAGTTTGTAAGTAGGGTAGTGTTAAGGTTATTCTGATATGACTAAGTCATAATATTATACTTAGTAGGTATTCGTAACTACCCTAAATAATTGTCTTAGTGTCTAGATATAGGTGCTGCTAGTGGTGTTGTGGGAGTCATGAGTATATTATAATGATTAATGTAAGTATCAGCGAGAGTCGTGCGAGAGGCCGTCACGAGTTGCCTTAGCTACATAGCAGATAGAAGAGTAAACATTAAATATTTAATTCCTTCGTTTAGCATTAAGTCGCATCCGCTAGACCGATTCAATTTTCAATGACCGTACCAGTAACACAAGTCCTTACGGTACTTAGCACGGGGCTAGGCTAACGTGGTGTGTAAAGTCCACAGATATTTATTATTATTATTTATTAATGACTATAAAAATTGCTGAAATATAAATCTTTGTTCTAATTTCAGAGGCCTTTACAACTTCAGACCCAGTTTCAATTTGGGAGCGACTTCGACCGTCACCAAGCAGCAGCTACTCCGTGATTGTTGTAAGAAGGAGCAAGAGATTCGTATAACAGTGATGAGAGCTCACAACCTGTGGAACCGAGCTTCCGGCGTTGACAGCGAACATGATCTCAATGATGACATTGCTGGTAGAACTTTATCTATTAAAGACTGATTAATCAACTTACGTATTTCTTAGGGCGACAGTACACGATACTTTTAGACGCGGCGACCGATGATTTAGTCGCTTTTTAGAAGCTGATTGCAGCGAGTAGACGCGGGGAGCGCACAGTTCAAAATGTCCGCCAGTCCAGTCGCTCTTCGGAAGAATGCCGCGTCTAAATGCAGTCGCGAGATCGCAATACTGTATCGATGTAGTTACACGACTACTACGACTGATCGCAAAGAGTCACTAACTCGAGAAGTAGCCGCGTCTAAAAGTATATTGTATTCTGTCGCCCTTAATAACATTATTAAAGGGTCAGACATATCAACACAGGCGGAGTCACACACATTTATTATACAATGTGTACTACATCTGTTGTGATGTATGTTTTAGGTGTCAAGATGCACCCACTTCGCCCTTTCCTAAACATCTCTTATCACGGTGAAACTTATCAAACACCTTCGGCTGTGGGATGTCATCCGACTTGGAATTATACAGTTGTCGTCAAATCCAAGTACGTACAATTTTAGGTATATCTAACATCATAGTGGCTAAGTAGCTGCTGAGACGAGGTTTCGCCGCTTTGAAGGGAGCTTCTAAAAGGAAGCATCGCTGTATCTGAGGTGGTGGAAGATTGGTGCTAGCCCCACTGTACCCATCTACTCGGTAAATGACGATGACATGAATCCGGTGGCTGGGCGGTTTGCTGCATTTTTCAAATGTAAAAAAAGGTCTATCTAGCATCAAGATTAACAAAGACGTACCTTTAGATTTGGACGGCAAAATATATCTCAAAATGCCAATTCGAAAATCAGTTTTGATTATAACTTTTATCTACCACGAGATACGAGATCTGCTGCATCGCTTTGAAGCGGTTCAGCAATATTTATAATTGTTGGGAAGACATGTTTATTTTGTATTTTATTTAATAATTTCAGATTAGAACCATTGTCCTGCATATACATAAACATCTACGACGAGTGCAGGACGAAGGTACTGGGATCTAATTCCGATCAGTCGTACCACTACAGAAGACACACGTCGTGGCTGGGATCAGTGCAGATACCACTCCGGGCGGTGCTAGATGCTGGGAGTGTGAGTAACAAGCATTCTCTTAATCCATAGACTTCATCTAATCGATCAGTTGTACTTGTACCTTATCTGACACCTGCTGGGAGTTCATGAATAGAAAGACCTACATTTAAAATAAAAAATAACTCAAAACCTACCTTATGAAATAGGTGAGTAGGCCACTTATGCAAAATCGAAACAAAGGGTTAAGATGCAAAAGGTTTTAAAATCGATTTAAGAGCAATGGCTGTTTAGCAATTATAGGTCTAATTATAGGTTTGAGCAGTGTAGTTACACTGATGTGTAGTATGACTACAGTCACAGTGTGAACTATGAACGTGTTTCTTTATCTTCGAAAATACGTTACGAAGTTTTCCGGCAAATAATGAAAATCTCAATATCACCCAAACTGGCCATTTCCAGTTTGAGTGGTGAACTGCCTGAGTGCATGACCATTGTCTGGTCACGCACTCAGAAAAACATGATATGGCGAATGGAACAGTAAGGTTATAGAAGTAGGGCGGATTAGTAAGATGAAGGTCGACCCTAACAGTTGGTGGAAAGACAATTTTTATTGCAGTAGTCGGTCTTAGATGGATGCAAGTGGCAGAGTATCTGTCATGTTGGCGTCCATTGATAGAGGTATTTTTTAAGCAGTGGACCGATAGACGCAGAAGATGATGATCATACCTAGCTCCCCCGTAATGTTAGACAAATCTATTATAGATCAGAATAAGGATTCCTAGATACCTTTGCGAAGGCGAGGCGCACAATGATTCATATATTTCTTTCTGGTGGTTTTAGTATTATTTTATTTTAGGTACACACACTTAAAGATTCCGGGAAACTTGTTAAATTTTTCTAATTTTTCAGCTCAGGGGCGCTTTTAAAGTCACGACTCCGCCTTTTATGTTTGGATATGAAATATCTAATGAGCCCAAGTCAACCTCGAATATCATGCAGTTGTTGAGAACGGATACGGCTTTGATTTTTCTGAATATCACCACAAGTGTTTCTCATTTAGCAGCCCAATCGTACAACCAACCTTTGTGCAACAACGATAAGAACGATCTGCTTATAAAACATCTCAACTCCTTCACTTCGGATTACCTCTACAATTTTCCCTCAAGGAATTTATCTTTGACATTCGTAGACAGTTTAGGCTGTAACAAAAGTGTTACAGAATTCCTCCAGCCCATCCCCTTGCCTGACGATGAATGTTTTCCAAAAGATCCTAAAAAAGTGGAATCAGCGTTCAAAGGATCTGGACAATCTAGGAGTTCTTCCTCAAAGAGCAGTCGAAAGAAGTTGACAGATGGGGAAGAGGTGTCGCCATTGGGCCGTGATAATGTTGACAGTTGGACGAAATCTGACAACCAACCGAGGTTTAATGTGATGGATGCTGCGATTAGGTACGTGTCTCTGATACCCGGATACGAAGTACTGGATGCGCATGCTGTGACTTTGATGGGTGTGGTAAGTTTAAGTGCTATTACTACCTACTAAGTAATAATTAATCAAAATAATATCCTCATACATATAATTTCAATTAGGGATTTCCAAAATTAAATTGATAATTCCGCGATCAATACAATAAATAAACAAATGTTATGGTAAAAAAATTTGCCCTTAGAAGTGTAAAATATAGTATTTAAAACATTGCAGCCGACATGAAGTCAAAAGTATGGCTAGACAAAGTCGAATGTACAACTGCATGCAGTTGAATCTATGACATCAACTGCGCGTGGATTGTAAGGATTAAGGAAATACTAAACTGTAAGCGACCTGTCTTTGAAAAGGTGTCGTTTTGAAAAATTTACAGGCCCCTGGAATTGGATTTAAACAAACAAGATCTGTTTGTCTTTAGTACTTTTCTTTCTCAACGGTTTACCTGATTTCAGGAACTACTTAAAGTCCAATACGGTTCTCCGCTAGACCACACAATATTACTGGCCAGTTTCTTCATCTACCTAGGGATCAAATGCTACGTAATAATCGGCTGGGGGTTGCCTAGAGGTGTCTCTAGTTACGTCCTAGTAAAGTTTCTAAATGGACGAGTCGTAGCTGCCAATGAGGAGGTGAAAAAAGGATTTTGGGTTAAAAATGACGGTACTGCCTGGTACGTGTATGACGCAGTGACGGGAGAGAGATTCGATCTTAGAGAAATTGGGTGTCCATTGAAGACGGTCAGCCATGTTTTTGATTGTGAAAATGTAAGTATGGTTAAAAAAATGTATTACGTTCATTTGTTAGCTTGTGTTTGTTGCGAGTGATTAGCCTCGCATATTTTTGTGAGTAAGATCTTCAAAAGCAAATCGGAGCCCATGGACATTATTGTGTTGTCGGTTTGTGAAGACGGGTACAAAACCTTTACGGTTGTATATTGATTGTTGACCCAGTCGTTACGAAATTTTGCGAGAAGGTTCTATGTTACGCTAGGCTTAAAATATTTGTAATTTATTTCTTAAAAAATGAGCGTAAATTCGATTTTGATCGGTTCTTTTGTATTACACAGTAGGTATTATGTACTTAGGTAAAAATAGCGTCATCTATCATGATATGTCGCAACTAACAGGTGCAATCTAAAAAGGGTTTCATGTCTAGCCCGCATGATAAACGCCAGTCTGTAGATCGGTAAAAAATCGGCTATCACATTAAAAATACAAACACATTTGCATTTGAATTGGTTTTTTGGTTCAACAATAAAATTTATTCCGCGTAGGTATTGCTATAGCCTATAATAAGATTTTGTTAATTTTGTCGCCATACAGGGAACAAGTTTCTAGACGACCACTCTATGTAGTGGCTCAAATGTGAACCTTATGCTACCAAATATTTGTGCGTATAATTATCGTCATTGCCTTTTGTTTAGTGTTTTGCTAGCACTTATTCCTAAAATGAACACTAGGGCGCGTTAGATTAGGCGAAAGTGTTGTATGTTTCGTGGATGGTCCCTATTGAATTTGTTATTAGTGTGGCAAGCAAAGAAATTTAGTAGAATTATTCATTCTAATGTAAGTTGTTATTTAGTGAGAGTTAACTGTCAAAACAGATTTGGGTGAACATGCAGTCATCTCAGGACTGCGGCAGCGTGTCAATGGACCTGAACAAGACTTCCGACTGGCAACCGGTAATATTTTTGTGGTTTACCAATAACTTATGTTTCAGAGGTTAAAATAAAAACGTCATCATTTATATTTTATACATTTATACGTATAATATCATTTTTGCCAAAGTCAATTACCCATTTGACATACCCGGCAAAACCTCTTGCTCACATGATATCGTGGCCGCTATGCTGTCGCGTTTCGTGCGGTTTAAGTTTCCGTTGGCCCACAAATCCCCCCATTGTCGTTAGTAGTCATCGAAATGCACCGCCTGGCGCTGCGAAAAACATGGTTTTACCGGGAAAATGTTGACTCGAAATATTAAATGTATTAAAGTTGTCATCATATTATACATGTTTGATTTCAATTTCAGGTTTTCAATAAGCCCATGTTTTTGACGAAACCTATAGAGACTCTGTACAGTCCCCCCGGCGACGTAGAGGGGTTGCGAGCTACGCTCGAGATGAAAATTAAAAACAAAATACAGAAGTGGAGGCCGCACGCTAAAACGGTTTGGAACAGGTAGGTAGTCACTGATTCCTATAACTGGATAGCTGCTGATGAATTTTAAACAATAGGGAATATGCATGTATTTTTTTTATATTTTTAAATGATAATTTACATAATTACATTAATGTAAAAAAAATATCAGCGCTGAAAAAACAATATTAAGTTCAAAAAAAATGTTTCAAGTTAGTAGGCCGATAACAGCTTTTTAAACGATCGCCGTTTTGCCGCGCTAACATGACGTCACGCATCCTAACAACCACCAATGGCAATGCTCCAATGCTCGTGAACA
>LUGF01003884.1:459142-516976 GCA_001625245.1 Calycopis cecrops | reverse complement strand
TCAGCTTAGTAAAATGCACTTTAAAATTAAAAGAACTTTTTGAGTTGAGTACGTTTTGGTATTAAATCAATAAAGACGCAAGTAAGTACCTTCTCCATCGAAAAGTCGCATTTACATGACGGAAGTATAATTCAAATAAAACTCCTAATGCATTATCGCGATATAATCAGCTTATTCATCACTGTCCGTGCTACGTAGGAGGGTGCCACTATTGTCCGTCGGAGCTCTTCTGTGACCGTGATGTACGTCGGATATGTAAGAATAGCTAGGAAACGGCAGTATTTTAATGGAATATTATTACAAAAACGTTTAAAGTTAAATTCGTTTATGTGCCAAAACCTTGAATGAGTCAAGAGCTGTCAATCGGAGTGTTTGTATTTTTTTGTTATCGGGCTTGGCCCACACTTTCTCGCCGCTGCTGACCTCTGCTACTGCGTCCGCGTCGATAGGACCAACAGCGGTCCCACAACACACAACGATCCTTTGATATGATCTCCGAGAGCCCGAGGGAAAACCTAAAACTATCTGGAGATTTGCAAAGAAGTTAATCAGAAGAAATAAAGGGAGGTACTCCTTCTTCTCCAGGAAAGAGATTCCAATTTCCAGTAATCCACAGTACAAGCTTTCAATGACTTATACAAGCCAAGAAAAACGAGTGCAGCCAGGTGAATCCCAGCTGCTATGCACCACGGAGATATTAAATTCTAATTAAAATGACTGATAATATTAGTATTTAATTTGCTGTCATTTGTGATGTTACGAATGAGTTAAACTTTGCTAGTAATAGCTATGACAATATTTTTTAACTTACTAGTGGACCCGCAAAGATCGATATTCGATCTAATAACCTTTTTTGTAATTAATAACTAAATATCATATGACATGACATTGTAACTAAGGCAAACAATTTATGTAGAAAGACACAAAAACTTAATCCATAATTACGCGTAGACAGCTGTCTACGTAATTACGTGTATCTTATATATCAATATGTCAAATGCATGGTAGTGTGTGTAAACTTTTATTTATTAAATTAATAGTAGTTTATGCAACTGTCATAAAATGAAGGGTATTAAAGCACGAGTGTGACTTTTTGAAACGAGCGAACGCCTACCTAGTTACACTGTTGTGCATTCATTCTGTATTTTTGTTTTCTTTTTTTTGCCTGTTTAATTTATTTTTTATTTTTTAGTTTTAGTGTTGTAATTTTATGCATGTGTTGTTCTTCTTTTTTGTTCATAGTTTTAAATGTATTAATTTATTAATGTAAAACAGTGTAATTATTGAAAACCTAAATAAACTTCTATTATTATTATTATTATTGTCAGTGGCGTTCATTTTTGCTTTCATTTTTTTGTAGAGCTTTGTCTCTTTCTCGCAAATCCTTTGCAAGCTGGCATTGAACCAATGAGAGCACAGCTGCAGCGCGCGCAGGGCCAATCAGGAGCGAACGCGCGCTGTTAGGATTTTGAAATAAAGCTCTCTCACCACTCTCTCTCTCTCTCTCTCGCTCTCACACAGTGTTATAATGAGATTTTACGATATCTATTTGGATATTATAACATCATGTCGAATTGCTTAAATTGAGTTTTTTGTTGTCTGAGCTATAACAGTAGTTATTATAAGTCAAGTATTGAAAACATAAGTAGAATGTTACAACATTAGTGTAGGTAAAGTAGGTAAACATTATTATTGAAAATAGCGGAAGCCCGTAACTTCGTTTACGTGAATTATTATTTTTTCCGCAGTCGGGTAAAAAGTAGCCTTCCTCGTCAAATGGTTAGTCCATTTATCCATTAATACTGAAAGAATTTTAACAAATTTGACCAGTAGTTCCAGAGATTAGCGCGTTCAAACAAAGTCTTCAGCTTTATATTATTAGTATAGATATATTAGCGTTCTGCACTTCTCTTGCATGCAAACTTTAAGTGTGCCAAATTTCATACTCCTCCGTCCGCGCAATTTTCATAAAATTGTTCCTAAAGTTTCTGCTTCACGTATTTATGTATAGGTAGATACTGGAGAGCTTGCATGAAGAGAGTAATTAATGTGGAGGAAGCAGGATACATCTCTATTTATATAAAATTCTCGTGTTGCAATAACAATTTATGAAATTCTTCAGCTCGACCGATTCTGATGAAATTTTGTGTACCTTTTGGGTAGGCCTGAGAATCGACCAACATCTATTTTTCATCTCGATATTTTCAAGGAATCGAAACTTACGCGCCACCACTTAGTAGCGCCACAGATCTCGGAAGAACTTCTCTATGACCATAACCTCTATATATTTTTCAAATTCTAACTGGCTTCCACCCCACACTGAGATTGTCTCCAATAACAACAAAACGTTCACGATTTTGTAAGAGGCCATGCATGCATCCATGTAGCCGAATGGGACCGTCACGACCGGGGAGATACCTCTCGCTTACACGAGACCGGCGTGAAGTGACAGCTATGCTGTCGGGTTTCGTGCGATGTGTAAGTAGCCGGTGGCCCATGGAGGGGGGAGGAGGAAGGAGGATAATGTACCTGTATAACTTCTAAGCGGATGTCTATGTGCGTCGGTAGTCATGAAAATGGCTCCGATTGCTCATATCAGAAAAAAGCTACACGATAATTATAGACAATCGTATTTAATTATACAGCCCTACCAACTTTAATAACATTTCACAATACAAAAGAGACAGCGCTAATACTGCATGGCCGCCGATCGCGCCGTGATTTCAATTTACTGTTCTTTTAATTAACACTGACCTTTGAACCCCGAAGCGCGGCTTCACCAAAGATATATTTTTGATGGATGGGAACTTCATTCGTGTTTATTGTTTAAGTTATATCTATAGAGTGAATGTTATTGTCGGTCTGTGTGTGGACTCGTATAGTAAAGCCTCAAGGGTCACTGGATGATAGGTAACTCCACAGCTCTATGAGGTCTTTAATGTATTTTGACATTGACATTTTTGGTGACTTTTTCTACCAATACTTTAAATATTGCATTGAAATATTAAAAAGTATATGGATAATATTATGTAGGTACTCCTAGTGCCTCGAAAAAATATATAATTTTTCGTTAAAATACGGAACTTCTAATGACTAGTTTATGTACATAACATATTTCTTAAGAAACAAATTAGGAATTTTGTAGATACTAATACTGTATTAATACCATGCAATTAATTACCATCAAGTCTAAAAGCGCTACAATTTAATGATTGCATTAAATTGCTTTTTTTTGTATAGCATAGGAGGCAAACGAGCAGTTAGGTCACCTGATGTAAAGTGACTTGCTTCACGCTTTAGTCCAGCTGACGCGTGCAGTCGCGGCCGTCATGTAGCCACATTCCGGGGCCATAAAGTCCGCCGATGAACCCTGCGGTACTCCGCGGCGGCGGGAGGTCACTCGCCGGCGACCGGTCGCGCACAGCTTTCTTTTCCGTACATCCACTTGTAGCCGCAGTAATGACAAACAAGCAATGAATGTTAATCAACTATTTATAATTTGATTTTGAAGACAAAACTCCTGTCACAGGGAATTAAATCGTTTTGTAGTGATCTACGCTGTGAGATCAATGTATTATTGTACCTAAACAAGCACTCTTTATCTATTCGATTTTGGGGAGCTCTAGGCTAATTCTCGAAAGCTTTAATATAAATTTTGTACTCTCCCTCCCCTGCCTGACCAATTTTGCCCCACAAAAAAACCCTATCCAAAGCAAGTTTGTGTTTATATTTTGATTTCTTAGCACATTTTCAGATGATGGTTGTCCGGAAGATATCATCTCTAAAGCGACAAGGCCGCCCATTGTATATTTATTATTATATATATATTTATAATCTAGTGTTAATTACTGCGTAAGCAATTTTGGCGTACAATAAAGTAGTTTTTATTTTTATTATTGTTACTAGCTTCCGCCCGCAGCTTCGCCCGCGTGGATTTCGGTCTACTTCTTGAATCACATCTATTAAATCAATCTATTAAAAAAACCCCATCAAAATCTGCTGCGTAATTTTAAAGATCTAAGCATACAGACGGCGGAAAGCGACTTTGTTTTATACTAAGTAGTGATAAAGATTTTGGCAGAGCTTTTTTTACTTACAGGCGTGTAGGTAATTCCGATATTTCGATATAGTGTCTTAAGAAGCTATTCGTCGGATATTACTCGGATGTAGGGAATGCAATCCCGCAGGAAATTCTCAATCCCGGTAAATGCGGGACTGGACATTTTCGATCCCGCGGGATCCCGGTATTTGCGGAATCCCGCATGAACATAACTTCATGCATAATTTATAACTTCTGACGGTACGTAATGAAACAAATCTAAATAAATAATCATTTATTATAAATTAACTTACTTATTTAGAATTGAGAAAGTTAGAAAACTAAAAATTTTTAAATTAAAATTGACAAAAGTAGAAAACTAAACATTATTTTGAAAATAACTTCTTGAAAACGTTAAGGTGTTGATTGTTTCATCTGCTAAACGGCTCCTGACCTTACAAACTATATGACGAGCAGCAGAAAATGCTCGTTCTGCTAATCGTCGTTCGTAATACATGATTTTCGCTTCTCTGCAATCCCGCAAATCCCGCGCGGGATCCCGCTCATTTTACGAACGGGATTAATCCCGCACGTGGCATGCGGGATCCCGGTATTTCGGGATCCCGGTATCCCGGTATTACATTCCCTACTCGGATGAAGTTCAGGCAAAAGCTGGAATATAATAATTGCAACTTTTGGCCTTATCTCACAGTTCTTTTTAGACTCTATCCACGTGCTACGCAATAAGGTTATGTCAAATTTATTAGTTACTAAGCATATTATTCCTCTGTTTAAATCGCGATATATTTTATACCAGATGAATATCCTTTATTTTTTCGATTTATTTGCGGTTTTGTGTGAAAGAATAATTATACATACATTCTGCCTTTATATCGTAGGATAATGTAAAATTATATATCAGGCTTATTTAGAACAGACGTTGAATCTGTTATCTTTGGAGTAACTGTACCATTACACATATTGCTATTGTACTATGCACATTGCACATGTCCTAGTTCCTACTCCTAAATCCCCACAGCGCACAAGCGTAAATTTTAATACCTACATAAGATAATTATATCCTGAACGTAGTTGAATTGACTTTATCATGTGTATATTATAATCTCGTGTCAGGATGTTTGTGGTCGAACTCCTGCGCTACGGTTAAACCGATTTTATCAAATTTTATGTGTATATTTGACAGATCTGAGAATATTTCATCAAGATTTATGACGGTGATACTATTATTACGAAAATCGGTCAAACTGTTTCTTAGGAGTTTGGTTAATAACACTGTGACACGAGAATTTTATAAATTTTCTTGTTATTATTTTGTTTATTCTTTGCCTTATGATACTGTTCTGTAAGACTTACAGAAATACTCCTCACCTTCATGGTTGTGTGATAGTAATTGTTACCCTGACAAAAAGAACCCTGGCAAAAAAAAACCGGCCAAGTGCGAGTCGGACTCGCGCACGAAGGGTTCCGTACCATGATCTACGAAAACGGGAGCTTACCTTTTGTATGGGAGCAAAAAAATCACGTTTATTGTATGGGTATGGGTAATACTAAAAATATAAATAATATGAAAATCCCTTAAATATTCATATTATTTAATTTTTAAATTATTATTTAGTATTTGTTTTTATAGCGGCAACAGAAATACACCATCTGTGAAAATTTCAACTGTCTAACTATCATAGTTCATGAGATACAAACTTGTGACAGACGGACGGACGGACGGACATCGGAGCCTTAATAATAGGGTCCCGTTTTTACCCTTTGGGTACGGAACCCTTAAAAAACATCCCTCGTGTATGTACAAGCTCATAAATTTTAGGTTTTATATTTTAATTTTTGCATTATTTTTACACAGCAAGCAGCAGTTTGCAAGCAGTGGACGCCCTCTTTCCTCCTATTCTGTGGACACTGAAAACTCATACACCGCAAGAAATACGATAGGCAGTGGCGTAACTACAGGGTGGCAAGTCGGCAAAATGCCACGGGCCCCCAGCGAGAAAGGGCCCCCGATCAGAAGAGAGGCCCATCTAAAAAAAGCCTCATTATGTTCAAAATACTTCGGATGGGGCCCATCCGATGAATTTGCCACGGGCCTCGAGCGGTATATTTACGCCACTGACGATAGGAATTTATGCACGATAAAAATATTGTATATCTTTACTAGTTGTACCGACGAAGAATGTCCTGACATAATTGCAGAGATTTTTCGACCCATAAATATTTCCGAATCATTTTATAAATATCTCCCTACATACAAACCTTAGTCTTATCATGTCGTAAGCAAAATAAAATTACCATCAAATATGGTTTTGCCATTCTCACTTTTACACATTAACATACATTTGGTGGGTTTCATATTATAAAGGGTTATTAGCAAAAATGCAGAACACCAGCATTCAGCAAACTCTCCGATATAGACAGCTAGCAATTTATATAACAACATTCTGAATATTGCGCTGTATGTAAAAGATTTGCTTTAGCCTCACCCACTTTTACCTAATACTTAGGTCGCAACATGTAACCATTGTTGAAACACGCCCAGAGCATTCTCATAAAATAACAATCCATTTGTTTACTGTAATGTAATAAAATAAAATATTACACTTTAATTGTTAAGCTGTTAGCACGTCGTTAACTAACATAGGCGTAAACTGTTCTTACAATATAACGCGGTAAGCAGGTCTGTATGTAACTTTATTTACATTAATATGTTGCTTTGCTTTGATAATCACCCAGCACCCTCATCATTATCAGCAGTATAAAGTCTATCCGTGTAATGGATATGACTGAGAGATGATGCCTGGTTCTTTAAGAAATGAGTAAATTCTTACCTAAAAGGCCGGGAATGAAAGTGCTAAACTTCGGTGTTGCAGTTGTCTGTGGGCGTCAGGAATTACATACATCTCGTTTTCCCCTAGATTATAAAAAAAATAAAGAAAGGATGGAAGTAGATTGGGTTATGGATGGTTTATGTATTTATTCATTTATTTCGATATAAAATTCTTGTATTTACAGCTATATAGCCAACACAATATCTATATATTGTAATATATATTTCTATCACAAATGTTGGCCACAGTTGATGCTTGAGGATTTAGGGATTTAGGAGGGATTGACAGCGGTGGGAAAGTGTGCTTGAAATCCCTATAAAACATTTACGCCTTCTAGGATTCGACAATGCCCCTCTAGCACAAAAATAAACTTATTCTTACTCAAAATTAAGACACAGAATATCCCCTGTTTCAGTGCGGAATTATTACGTAACAAAAGTGACAATTGCTGCAGGTTGCTCCATAAATCAAAGTCTGCACGGCCTAGCAATCGATGTGACCTGAATACTACAAATGATAGCAAACCAGGGCGCTGAATAGAATTTACTGTAGGCTCCCTGCTAGCTTAATCCGGCCCTACTACTAGATCAAGTATTTAGAGCTTATTCAAACATAAACTACATACCTTTCACGTATAGCGAACAATCTTCTAGACTGCCACGTTGTTGCGCCAGGGGTTGCGGGTTCACATCCCGCCTAGGTCATGGATTTTTATCTATCTGTTATATGTATTTCTTTAATAAAAATCTTAAATATATATATTTTTTTTTTGTGATTGCCGCTGTCGATCCTGTCGACACAGGAGTAGCAGCGGTGGGAAATAGTGGTGGGCCAAAGCCTGTTTAAAAAAAATACGTATGATATGACATATGTCAACATGTCATTGCCATTGTGTTTTGCTAGCACTTAATTCCCAAAATGATCACTAGTGTGCTTTACATTCGGCGAATGTGCTGCCTCTATGTTTAGTGCACGGTCCATAGATACTTACATCACTTATTGTAAGTAGTGTTGACTCAGACATTACATCTAAACACTCAAGTTAGGCGGTATTCGAACTCAAGACCCAGCGAGAACACAATAAGCTAATAAAGACAATATAATTAGTCGAATGCAAACATTACGCATAGAGAAACTCTTACGCGTCAAATTAATTGTCGAATGTTGTGTTGAAGATGTTTGCATCACCTGTGCTGTAACCGTCAACGGTAGTCGACAATGGACGCCATGACAAATTATTAAAATTAAAATCTGATGGCGCACCGCACCTCTTTATGGCTATTCCGTCACGGCTTTCTCTTGTCATTTGCATACGCACATTTTCTGTTTGCTCAAAAAATTTCACCATCAACACCGCATATGTTTTTGCACATAGTTAACTAATCTTCTATTTTATAACATATTATATGATTTTTCCTTAATTGGTAAATTGTATTTTGTGCATTTATTTCTGATATTTATAAAAATAGTTTCAAAATATATTTAAAATTAAATAATATATTTTCTACAATATGTCTTCGGCGACTAGCTGTACCGTGAATCGTGATATATTGCAAGTACTTCTAAACATGGGATGTAATGAAACAATTGGCTCTACTCACTTAATAATTTAGTGTTCTTTCACGAATGAAATGTCAATCAATGGGTGCGTAATATTTTACTTGACTATAGTTTTATTTTGAAGGGTTTTAATACAATTTAGCAGGAAATGTGCGCACACAGTGGCTGTAGAATTAATGTGGCATTTTCAAGAATATTAATATATAAAATGACGGACCTGTGGTCTAAGTAAGGATGTATAAGCACAGTCGTGAAGTCCGAGGTGTTCCCGGGCGAATCCCGGGTCGGAAACAGCGCCGGATCCATGTGGGGGATTAGGGGGCTGCAGCCCCGGGTCCCATAAGGCTTAAGGGTTTGAAGATTATCTTTGTACCCATACAATAACTCTCTCTCAAGGTCTGTAATATTTTAACTTATGAGTTTGCTTACCATTTATTTTTACATTAGTGACCTACATAATTTAAATATAAATGGGAATACTTACCATTTTTTAAAATAGTTAAGTCCAATTTTTTATTTTATTTATTTACAAAGCTTTCTCCACGAATTTTGAAATTAGCTCTGATACAATTTACAAGCTGCAGCTAATATTAGATTTTTTTCGTGTAAAATGAATAGTTTCTATACGATAGGTTTCTACGGGTGAATCCAAAGTTAGACATTAAAATCAGCCATATGAATACGTAATGCTTATTATGATGAGGATAAAAGTAATGAAACTTTAAAAAAGGTAACGCCTTTTGGGATGGGTGGGCTCGGTTGCGCAACCGCAAGTAACGTGGAGGCTTCGGTGTAGATACAGCATACAGTACTTCTTACATAACCGTCGGTTCAAGGACAATGTCTAACAAACTATACATCAATGGAGTAGAACAACAATAGTCTTCGTTACAGACTCCGCGCAGCTTGTCAATAGTCAATACTACAGCACAATTGATACCGTGTGAACCCCGTGTGGTATTTTGACTGATGGTATTTTAGATAGGAGATCGGGAGATAAAGGGATGTTTAACGAACGAGAAAACTGAGGCGGCTGGGCTTAATTTAGTTAGATATCGAAGTAGTCAATCGTAAATCGTAATAGATAAAGGCAGGTTTAACGAAGAGCCTCTGACCTTCCCGAAGTGCCGCCACCTTGTCGTGGTGGGGGCTTTGCGTGCATCTGTGATCCCCAAGGCTATGCCGGACAGGACTACCGGACAGGCTAGGGGAGAGAGGCCAGACTAAGAGCTCAGTTGGGAGGTCCTCCATCTGTCACTCAGAATCAGTAGACGGCGGCGTGGGTATGGACGACTGGCGTGGCGTGCTCCTTTGGAGTGCTGGGGCCAGGAGTTAGGATGAGAACCCAATAAAAGGAACCGTGCAATGGGGTCACCCATTGCACGGTTCCTACGTTGTAATAGAGACTGTTCAAAGGCAGCTGTACAGTCACAAAAGAGAAGGAATCTGACCTCTTCGCCGAGGCCAGCCTGTCGCTGGAGGGGTCCTGTTGCTTGCAGATCCGAGACCCCCCAATAATATCGGCTGAAGGCAACCGCAGGGGTTTAGTCGTTAGTGCATCCCCGTTTGCGAGCAGCGGATACAGTGTCACCCGGTTGAGCCACTCGGGCTTCTGGGTAGCGCGCGTAATACTTTCCCCTGCGTCACCTAAAAAAAAGGTTTCACTAAGAGGACAGGAGAATTCAGAGTCTTCTCGCTCTCATAATATGATATGACAGCTGCGTTATTGCGTTTCGTGTGGTGTACGAATACCTGAGGCATGTCATCTGTGTCTGTCTGTCTGTCTGTCTGTGAGGCCTGTTATTGTATTCGCTAAAGCACAAAGTATCAAAGCTGCAGCGACGTGAAGCGCGAACGTAAACGGGAAGGGTTGCGAGACATATTTTCTACGACGTGAACATGCGCGAATGTGGCCGACGACTCGCAGCCGCGGTTCACGTCGCGAGTGTGGTTCCCGCATAAGGAGAATAATTAGTCGTAAGCCGGACGTGGCGCATGCGTTTTCTCCCTTGGAGGAATGTTGGGCTGATGGAGCTGGCATGTAGAATGCTAATGCGCGCGCTTGACATGAGTACAGGCTTACGGGCTCCGTAACGAGGTGTGTAAACATTGACGTTTAGTCGGTTCGGTGTTGTGTAATGGCGTTCTACGTTCGTTCGTACGTTCTAATCTAAATTGGTCGGCACGGCAAGGGAGGTACCTTTCGCTCTATACTTCCCTGAGGTGAGCATGCTGTCTCGCTTCGTAGGGTCTGTATGAGCATGGTGATTCATTGGGAGCGATAATTCATTCCTTGAGAGGGTTAGAGTAAAGATTGATACATCTACATACTTTTGTGTTGGTGTGATTTCTTTTACCCATTCTATCCAGCGGGGAAATTGAGGTCAGTGAAATAAAAAGATACACCTTAATTTCAAAGCATAGCTTAGATTCCTTCGAGATCCTACGCACTCGGCGAGTCTCATATCTTATGAGGAACAGCTCTAAGACATATATATTTAGCATTTGTTTATGCTAATCTATATATATTATCAAAGAAAGTCCCCGGCCGCGTCGGTTTGTCTGTGTGAAAGTGATAAAATCGAAAACTACAAAACGGATTTTTATACGGTTTTCAATAACAAGGAAGAGGTTTATGTAAATAATTTACTATGTTTTGATGTAGCTTAGAAGAAATACGGCGCTAAATGTTGTATAGGTCGCAAAAAATCTCGCCAACTGGAAGCTTTCCATGCGAGCGCCGCGTAAACTAGCAAAGATACAATTGAGTAATGTACTAGTGAATTCAAATCTATGAAATGCTACAAATATAACTGCGATAGCATATCTCTATTTCTTACGGTTGACTTACTATAAACGCTTATATGTTAAAAATTTTAATTAAAAAAAACATTACTTTATTTTCAAAGCTATTTTCTTAACTTCCGTATTAATTCTTATCCAAATAAATGTATATTATTGTTAATTAGCTTAAGCATTAAATGCAGATTAAAATTCCCTTTACACTATATTAATCAGTCGTCAGATATCGTCGTTAGAAGTAATTAACAGCGAAACATATTTGAAGCTCGGCGAGGCAGCGCGGCGCCAGCGTTCATACCTTGAGACGCCTATAATATATGAATACTTCCTTCAATTTAATCAGGATCCCATGATCAGATCGTGACCGAGTAATTGTGACCACCGGCCTATCACCATACATTAAAAAAACATTCCGAAGAGTTGAGAACCTCTTCCATTTTTGAAGCCCGAAATCCACGCGATCGAAGCTGCGGGCGGAAGCTGGTCTCTAATAAAGACGACCTATATTGAACTTATAAATCAAGAATTCAGCTGTCGAGCATATCATAATCGGACGAAGGTTAACTAAGTCGGTGCACTTAGAAAGTAAAGTTCACTCTCAAGTCTCAAGGGTCGAGAATTGTACCAGGACGAGAGTGAACTGAGGCGACTTAGAAAGTATCACAGTAAAGTTCACTTCTCATCTAGATGGAATTTAAAAAGTTTCTAAATAAAAAAGTGTGTGCTTTAGACCACACTACTGAAGTCAAACTTAATTATTGATTTACTACACAAAATCATTACCGTAGTTACGATTACATAACGTCATATGATATTTATTTTTTAAATACAAAAATGTTTCACTTAAATCGAATTCGAATTTTTAATTTGAATGACAACTTCCATTGCCCTCGCCGGATATGTGATTTTTGTAACGCTCTTGTCAGCTTACTTCCCATGTCAAGCGCGCGTATAGAAGTTTTACTTCAAAAAATAGTTTCAATAGTCTTTAGTTTCTTAAGAGTTAAATAGTTGGGATACTCCTTAAGTAAAGATTTAGGCAAGCGGTATGAATAAAATATGTAGAGGAAAATCGTTTGATACAGTAACGAATCTAACGTAAACGTGTAACGCTTTACTGTGTTAACGTCGCTTACGTCTAAGGTGCACAAACTTTTCAGAATTATGTACGTTTTTAGGGAGAAAACTCTATTCTCGTGACGGAGCTCACCCACAGTTTAGAGACACAAGAGTCACAGCAGGAGCCAGGGTTTGAAAGTGAGTTCATTGACAAAGGTCATCGGCTTTGTGAAGTTTTAGTTTTCTCGGGCATACGACTAAAATGAGGAGACGATGAAACGCTTTAAGGCAGATAGGTAATGGCCCTGCGCTTCGCTTGCTCGATAAGGCGTTACGTTTAAATCAATTGGTAGATGCCATTCGTTTTCAAAGTATGATAATAATTATTTAAGGGATAGACTGTTACTCCCTTATTAATAAACATAGAATAACTTTATCCAAGGAATAACCTAGTAATAAACTGACATCTGTCAAATTCCATAATAAATAACACATAAAAAGTATGAAGATGTCAGTTTATTACTAGGTTATTACTTGGATATTCTGTGTCACTTGAGTAATCTCAGTAAGAGGGTAGTGCCACACTGTTTGTTTGCAAGCAGCTGAATTGGGCCGGCACGACCGGGAAGGTATCTATCTATACAGGAGACAGGCGTAAAGTGACAGCTCTGCTGCTGTCGTGTTTTATGCGGTGTGTAAGTAGCCGGTGGCCCATGGACGTGGGAGGAGAAAGGAGGACAGCGCATCTGTGTAGCCTCTATGCAGATGTCTGTGGGCGTCGGTAGTCATAAAAATTGTTCCGACTGCTCGTTTGCCCACCTATACCTTTAAAAAACAAATCGCTTATTGGAACCAAAACGAGCTAGTTAAACATTGATCTACAAATGCGTGAAGTTGCGTACCTACTATTAAATAATTTGAATAACACGAATTTCGCAAAAACAATTTGATAATTTGCTGACCCGCTAGTAAATGACAGACACATTTACTTGCTTCTAAGTAAAATGATGATATGAGTTAGGTGTCGATTGGACAATTTAAACTTGCCAATTTTTGCCGAATCGACTCCTTTCAAATTTATTGAATTTACTAGGCGGCGATTCGGCAAATGATATGTGTTATTGTGAGAAAAACACAAATGGTGTTAAAAGAGCGCAACTTTTTCTCAACGCGGTTTAATATTTTATTAAGTGCTTTTATTAAAATATAATTGTGGTGTTGCCTGAGAATATTAAAATTAATCTTGCGGTGAAATATTTTGCAACTGTTCTGTTGTTTGAGAAATATTTTAGACAAAGAATAAACGTACCGCAAGTTTATTCGAAGGATTTAATTTAAATACCTTGTATTTTAATTGAAACTTCTGAATGATCTTAATGGTTTTTTTGTTATATTATGATCTGCTATGCACAAAGGAGAACAAACAACAAACAAGTTTCAACAACAAACAATGGATCGGTGGGATAGTCTCACTAATATGAATAGCCTTTGCTAACTGGAATTCATGTTAGTGAGATTATCCCACCGATCAATTGTTCGTTGACATAATGAGTGCGCGTGCGCAGACACGATGCTCCTACACACCCACTGACCACCCACCCGTTGTCAGACGCGTTGTAACCTCCGGAAAGAAGCAGTACAGCTCCCTCCCATCTGCACACGCGGTCCAACGTGTCTGCCAAGTGCAAATGACATCGTCCCCGATAACGTTTATCTTTTTCTTGGGTTCTTTGCTCATGAGCCCCCGCTCTCCTCCTGCCCTGCTCGAACCTCGGCACCCCAGCTCGGCAGGCAGAACGCTTTTCAGAACTGGTAGCGCAACACTGCTGCACGACCTGTAAACCTTCGTCAGTAAAATCAACGCTGGTTTTTGGGTGCGTAATATTTTTTTCTTCTATTTACCAACTATGACTGCGATGGTAACTTAGAAAATAAAATTCTATGGTGTTAAAATAACATAGTGTTATCCTGTACGTTCATCTCACATGGTACCACATAATATCAGGGTTGTGGTATTCCCAGCTGAGTACCACAACCATTAACTGAGTGGTAACCATTTCAGGGCTTTGTTACACTGTTGTGCATTATCCAATGTTGTAATTTCGCTTGTTTTGTATTTTTGTTTTGCTTAATTTTTATTTTTTGTGTTGTTATTTTAGGTTTGTACCTATTGCTTTTCTTTTATGTTTTAGTTTAGATGTGTTAATGTATAACAGTGTAATTACTGAAGACCTGAATAAAGTATTATTGTATTTGTATTTTTCATGTTATAGGAGGGCAAACGAGCAGCCGGAGCCATTTTCATGACTACCGACGCCCACAAACATCCGCATAGAGGCTATACAGATGCGCTGCCCACCTTTCTCCTCCCACCTCCATGGTCACCGGCTACTTACACACCGCACGAAACGCGACAGCTCAGCTGTCACGCCAGTCTCGTGTAAGCGAGAGGTACCTCCCCGGTCGTGCCGGCCCAATTCGATTGCATGCAAGCATGCAGTGTGGCACTACCTCTTACCAAACCATCCTTCTATTTATATTTCTAATAATGAACTCTGTACAATATACAAGTGAGAGCGTCGACACTAAAGTGCTGCAGCATATGTCAGGATTGGAACAAAGGTTCCATAGCAGGTACAGGAACCTAAGTGCCCGGCACTTCACACCCTCAGAGGAGGTAGAGACACGTGAGATCTTCCCGAAAGAACTGGCGGCCTTCTCGCAGATCGAAACCGCAGCGTAAAGGATCTAGTATCATCTATGTGTTCTCCTACCACCTTGATCACAAATACACTCGCGATCGAGGCACCATTCATCCTAATGGTCGGTCCGCTTTTGAAACGACCCTTAACTGTCATAGTCTGGGACTTGGCTGAAAGATCTATCTGTCGTCATCGTCCTATCAATAGCAGCCAGAACTCGTCCACTGCTGGTCATTCGCCTCCCCCAGAGAGCGCCACAGGCTCCCCGTCATCTTGACAAGGTCATGTAAATGAAAAATGTTTTATTTGTATGAATAAATGTGTACATGCTAATGGCAGGGGCCCCTGTACTGGGTAATGATGGTATTACTGGGTACCCCGAAGGTCATCAGCCCACCACATCTGCCTATACAAAACAACATGTGTACCTCATGTACATTATACTAAACTACTCCCGTCTCATGTAGAAATAAAAAGGAATTCCATCTCAAGCAGCGCCGGATCTAGCTGGGGGCTTAGGGGAGCTGCAGCTCCGGGCCCCATCAGACTTAAGGGTCTTAAAATCATTTATATACTAATAATAATACCCATACATAAGGAGCCCCCTTTTTAACTCCAAAGTCTTCATGCCCGGGGCCCCGTCTGAGCTTACTCCGGCGCTGATCTCAAGCATGTTATATAATTTTAATAGCAACTTAGTCGTAATCTTTCACAGACTTTTATTTATTCGCTCATTTATTCGCTCATTATAACAACACAACGTAGCTTTCATACTTTGTAGTCACCAACAAGAAAAAACTTTTTTGTCTATTTCGTATTTTGATTTATTGATTGTATTATATAACGGTTAGATCAAAAATGACGAATAATTTATACAATCTGTCATGTGCCCTTTGGTTTCACAAATTTCGTTGCATAATCTTTAAATAACATAAATCTTACAAAATTATGCATTGCGTCTATAATTAAATGTTTGGTAATTATAATTTAGTGTCAATAGTAGCTGGGCGAGGTTGGAGCTTGCGTTTCGTCCACTTTGCTGCGGGGCCCCGTGCCCTAGTAGGCCTCACAAGAGGCCCTTGTGGCATACGTGAAATTATGATTCAGAGTTGAGTGGTGGAACGTAGAGTATCTGCGCGAGGTTGCTCCTCGCGTATCGACCCCTCTGCTGCGGGGCCCCGTGCCCCGGGCGGCCCCACAAGGACGCCCATGTCGCGTGGTGCACGCGGACACTTTCAGCGGAATCTCGGCGTTTTTCCTATGAAAAAAAACATGTAAATTCAGAGTATTTTGTCACATTCTCACGCGTCTATACAGCCGAGTTTGAAGATGAAAGAATTGAACTACCACGTTCTCCTCTGATGATCTATCCGGCCTCAAAACTATCGTAGTCTAATTGTAAATAAGTATGTTCAAAGACTAATTGCCCAGGATGAATTAAATATTGTTATTTGGATTTTTCTAATTCTAATAACCTCAAAATTTTAGGCTCTAGCCGTACCTGATATCGTGCAGTAGCCCATTCGCATGGATGTGATTATCAGGGGTCGATCATCTTGTACTGCACTAAAACCTATTAACTATACTTCTAACTATTGTATAGATTTTAAATAGTTTTTATGTCATTTTAATAATAATGAAATTGATTGTTATGGCAACTGTAATGATAGATAATATGTGGTTCAACAAATAAATAAATAAATAAAAATAAAAAAAACTATTCTTACAACACAAACGTCTATACTAGCCACTTACCTCCGTCCGCTCGAACTTCACTCTCATCTGATGTTTCAGCTCCTTCAGGTAATCCGCGTCGAACATGTCTCGCCATCTGAGAAAAGATCCATAGATAAATTCAGGGGCGTAGCTGCCGCCGTATCTGCTGTATCAATTATACGGGGCTCAACGTTCTTAAGTGAAAATTAATATAAACTTCCCAAAGTGCCCCAAATCAATTTTCATACGCGGCCCCGCCAGTGCTACGCCACTAGGTAAATTAAAGATATTTTTATATTTTTTTAGCACTCACACGGTTACGCTATCCGCAAACGCGACAGCACAGCTGTCACTTTACGCCGGTATCGTGTGAGTGAGAGGTACCTCCTCGGTCGTTCACATTACTCCTCAATGCACCATTACCTCTTACTACAACGGACGATCATATTTTGCAGACGTGATTCTCTCCTCAAAAGGGAGGAGCCCCTCTAAAGCTCACTCTGATCTCTCTCTCTCTCATCTCTGAAACTCACAAGCTGCACCAAATGCGACAGCATATCTCTTGGTCTTGCCATAGACCATAAGATAATCATGTGGCATTTTTTGTAGAAGGCAAACGAGCAGTCGGTGCCATTTCCAATACTATCGACACATATACATCCGCATTGAGATTATACCGATGCGTTACTCTGAATTCTCCTCCTTCCACGGGCCACCGGCTACTTATATACCGCACGAAACGCTACAGCACAACTCATTTTACGCCGTTATCATGAAAGCGAGAGGTACTTTCCCGATCGTTCCGGCCCCTTTCGGCTACATGCAAGGTGGAACTGTCTCTTACTAAATAAAATATTTCATATTAAAACATTAGCCTTTAAAACCACCAAGTTATTGCTCTGGGAAATATCATGGTGTGTTTCTAATATTGTCTCCCGCTGCGCTCGGATGCGCTCGTTTAAATATGGCTGTAGTTAAATTATATATTACACCAGTCTATTGGAGGCAGGGGATTGGGCAGACACGATCAGATTTTTAGGGTTCCGTATCTCAAAGAGAAAAATAAATAACCCTTATAGGATCGCTTTGTTGTCCGTATGTCTGTACGTCTGTCAAGACCTTTTTCTCTAAAACGCGTTAAGGGGTTAAGCTGAAATTTTGTCAAATACGGAGGTCAGTTACGTCTTGATGCCTTGAAAAAATCACACTTCTAAGTAAACGCAATAAAAAATTATAGCTAATTATGCACAAATTTTGTATGAAAACGTAGTTCGTCGAAAACCAAAAATTATCGGGTACTCCCCGTTGACCTGGAGTTGTGAAATTTGGCAAGAAGAAAGCACATATATAGCACATATATAGGAATAAATCTGTAATCTGTAAATTATATGTAGATCATTGGAAAAATCATTATCAATTTATAACTGTAATTCGCCTACTAAATGTGTGCCGCAACCGCCTAATAGGCAGTTGTAAAAATTTTTGGTTTTCGACAAAGTACGTTTTCATACAAAATTTGTGCATAATTGGCTATAACTTTTCATTGCGTTAACTTAGAAGTGTGATTTTTGTCAACTTAAACGGCAGGCATAAAGTTACAATAATTGAAAACCATGCATTACGTTTAGATTGTTCTTCCCATTCATACGGAACCCTCGGTGTGCGAGTCGGACTCGCACTTGGCCGGTTTTTTTTATAGCATTGGAGGCAAACGAGCAGTTGGGTAGAAGAAAGTAAAGTGATCACCAACGCCCACAGACATCCGTAACACCAGAGGTCTAACAGATGCGTTGCCGACCTTTGAGGAAAGAGTAAGCTCTTTTCTTGAAGATCCCAAGGTCGTACCGGTCCGGAAATACCAAGGGGTACCGATTTATCTCCCTCTGATAACGCTCAAAGTGACAGCCACGCTTTCGTGACGTTTCTGTGGACAACAACAACAATTTTGCGGACGATTTAGGGCGTCGGTGTTAATGAAAAGGCTTTAGCTGCCAATTCTATAAAAAAAGTGTTAAGAATTTTGTAGTTACTTTACGGCTTGTAGTTAGTTAACTTAACACGACAAAAGAAAGTCTTGGAGGTGGCTTGTGACCAGGGCTGGTGTAACCCGGCCGAAACGTCGAAAAAAGGTATATGTTTTCGCCTTTAATTTACCTTTAATACCTTTAATTTTTTCGAGTTAAAACTCGTAAAGTAACTACAAAGTGTATAACAAACGCGAAAGTCTCAAACAAGTAAATATCACAAAACAAATATGTTGATTGAAAACGCAAATTGGTTAAATCTCGCACGTGATGCAAATTATCATTTTCTCGCAAATTATTGCATGTGTGAGGTAAGTAAAAACCCATGCAATATTCATACTGAGTACTACTGGAAGAGGCTTACAAAACTCTCTAGAAAGACTCTTTCTTAACTGGCTTAAAGCACACTAAGCTAACAAATAGATTTCTGAAAGTGTTGATTAATTATCATTATTTAAGATAAAATGCGCTAAGATATTTAAATAAATCATTGCTCAAGATAAACCGCCGCAAAAATAAGTGACCGTGAAGATATTTATTATGGCATTATGGCAGGATACACGAGATGTCACAGACATTTGGTGACTACCGCCGCCCATTAAAATTTTTATGCAGATGCGGTGTCCTCCTTTACGCCATCTCAATATGTCACCGGCAACTCACATAGCCTAGGCCCTAGACCATAGTCGTCACTTTTAAGGCGAGAGTAATTGAGAGGTACCTTTTTGTGGCTGGGGAATGCTCTTAGACATTCCGCCAGGTAAGTGGGGAAAACCTGGAGGATATGTGGGACTCGAAAGCTCAGCTCCCCTACCCACTAAACCCCAGCGGTGTTCCTTCTCATCCGCATGATAGGAGAAGCTCCGGGAACGCGATAACATACAACCGTGACTTTACCAGCGGGTGCCCTAAAAGGCTCTTCTCAGGAGGTGGTACTTACGTGACGCTGTGCTGGAACACGCAGCACACCGGACTACTCGGGATCGAGAGGTACCTACTAAGAGGTAATGCCATGCTGCATTACAGCGGAATTCGGCCAGCACGACCGGGGACCTGTCTCTCGCGATACTCAAAGTGTCAACTATCAGGTTGTGTTTAAGGTTTCTTCGTAGCCGGTGGCCCATTTTAGGGAAGCAGGAAAGGAAGATCTACGTAGCAATCGTGTAAATGTCCATAGACATCGGTAGCCATCGAAAGGTGGACCCTTTTTCGTTTGCCCTCTTAAACTATACAAAAAAAAAACCTTTTTTTTTGTCACAGGGAGACTGCATTTGTGCACCATCCAACCGGCCCTGGGTGAGCCGGCAGGGTGTGTCAGACTCGGCACAGGAGTACCACTACCGACTAAAAACCACTGCGAGAGCCTTCGGCCGCCATGATGGAGTGTCCAGGATCTGTGAGCGACAGGACACTCCGGCGATAGGCAACGGCACACTAGCTCAACCTAATAAACGAACTGTCAAACAAAACAACAAATGAAGAACGACTCAAATGCACTCTGAATTTAATCAGTGAAACTGAGATAACGCGTAATGAACGTAACATAATGAATGCGACCTGACCTCTAGAAAGTCGTGACGTAATGACCGACTCAGTATGGCATTCCGAGCATACCCCGGCAGAGGAACAATGCTTTTGACCCCACAATCATTGTACCCATGCGCTATGTATATTAATTATTATTTATCATCAGCTCTTGCGCTATTCCTCCGTGTATAATAGTTAATTAAGATTGTATAGATGGCAAGAGTGGCTAGGTTAAAGATGTCGACATTGTTTTTTCTCTTTATATTTGTATTTTAAATGCCTCGTGGTCCAGTGGTAAGCTTGTGTTAACCACGGTGAGGTCCCGGGTTCGAACGAAGAATAGAGTTTTATTTGTCAGAGTTATTTATAGTTACAACTCTGGAGGTTGTATTTTTTTTAAACTCGATAACCAGTAACACGGATATATCTTTTTTCTTAATTTTTTAGCGCTTGTACTTATGACGTTTCAAAACGATTATGATCATATTTTATTTCATTTCGCCTCGAAATAGTGTTGCAAAACGATGGCTAGACTGTCCAACAGCAAAGGGGGGTAGACGCTGGATTAGAGCTATGCATTTGCACTCTTTCTGTGTTGATTTTTAGGACGTCGGAAACCAAAAGCCTCCTAATTCTCAGTGTCGTGTGTAATATAAAAAGTGTGAGCTTTAGACCACACAACTGAAGTAAAACTTAATTATTGATTTATTACAGAAAATCATTACCGTATTTACAATGTTATAACATGTCATATGATATTTATTTTTTAAATACAAAAAAGTTTCACTTAGACGAGTTTGAATGTTGAATTGAATGACAACTTCCAGTGTATGATTTTTGTAACGTTCGCTCCAGCTTACTCCCCAAGTCAAGCGCGCGTAGAGAAGTTTTATTTCAAAAATATAAAATTGTGGATTATTTGAAAAAAACCTACGCACTTATAACAAAAAGAGAGAGAGAGAGAGAGAGAGAGAGAGAGAGAGACAGTGAAAGAGAGAGGGTGAGATTAATAACCCTAACGAGAGACGGCTAATTTTCAGCAGTTATAGTTAGGATGTAGAATTGCACAATGTTGATGATTTTGTATACGTACTGACATGACTGCTCAGGCGGTCTGGTCACGTCGCTGGAGGGCAACGTGCGCGCCCCCACGCGCCGCCTCCTCGCCAGCAGCGGCACCAGCTCTATGCCTCCTGTCAGACGTAGAATAGTAGCCTCCGGCGTGAGTTTCTTCTCCACCACTGTCCCGTCGCTCACGTCTTCCCCAGGCACAACTTTCTTGACTCGCTCCCCGTTTGACAGCCTTTTTATAAATTTCGCCTTCTTCGGACTCTTTTTGGCATATATCCGGACTAACTCTGCGCTGTCGTTCGCCTTTTTGTCTAGATTTTTGATGCCGTTAGCATTTTTTCTTATGTCAGGCAACTTTTCAACACCAGAAGGTTTTCTGTTCTCTTTATTGGTTGTCGCATCGTCATTATCATCAACTCTCTTTACTGCGGGCAAAGTAAGTGAAGATTTTTTCATGTGACGGTGGTCGCCTTTCAGTTTGTTGAATATGTTGTTGTCGGTCCATCCCTGGCAAATATATACGAGATCGTTTTAGCGAAATTAGACGCAGGCCCATAACTAGTGTTTTTTTACGACTTTACATTTGATTATTTGTTTAACTTTAGTTATTTTTGAGACTTTTTTATCAATCGACTCGTATAGAGAGGTAGTATAGTTAGTAGGAAGATTTTATTTCATTAGCTTTATTTAGTTTTTTCATGATTAATAGTAATATATGTTAAGACCAAAAAATATGTCGTAACAAAATGTACTAAAAGTACTCTATAATCCTAATAAATGTATCAATATTATAATATGGTGTTAGGTAGAGTACCTAATAAAGAGAAAATTCGTAACTAACAGAAAAAACATAAAAAATCATATCACTAAGAGAGTATCAGATAAAACTGTCAATGCTTACCATAGAATTCGAAAAATTGAGTCCAACATTTCGTGGATTTCTCCAGATTGTTCCACCGGGGCCAGGTTTACCCCACGGTCCATTCATTGTGTGCTGCAATTTACAATTTAATACATTTTCTAGACACTTTATAGGATTTAGTACCTCTGCAAACTCGGACCCCTATAAAATAAACTCCACATTATCGTATACCTAGGTCAACCGAATCAACGAAACCTGTAAATCAAATTCTAGTTTACTCTAGTCATATAGTTCAGCAATGATCGGTCGACAATCAGTTAATAAGCCAGGACATGTTCATTTATATAACGAGAATCGCCATATTTAATTCTCATCAACCATTCAAGAATCAAGACCACATCTGTAAACATTCTTCATTCCATAATAATTTATTCTAAGTCACACGACGTCGCCGGATAAGCCTTACGATAGTTTTGAACTTTACTTTTTTGGTATAAATTCGAAGGACCTCACATTCTACGACTATGACTAATATGTACGTCGAGATCTGGGTCGGCGACGCATTTGCTAAATGTTATTAGGCAAGTGTAATTGACTCACCATTTTTCGCTCGTCCTCCAAATTCCTAGTGACTTCTTTACTGACCGATTCTTTTTTCTTATCGACCATATCATCTAAAAGAAACACCTGGGATAATAAGACAGTGCTGACTTATATATTATACTTATATATTAGTGCTTATATATTATACTTATATATTAGTACTTATATATTATACTTATATATTATTACTTATATATTATTACACCTTGCTTCAATGTTGGTTGAAGTCATAAAAAGTGGCGTTCTTATATACATATGTATCTTAGAAAGCCTGCAATGAATGGGAGATGTAAAGAGCACATATTGCACCAGATCCTACCAATACTCCCTCAAATTGCCAAATAATCGTACTGCAACATTTCGTGGCAGTTTTAAATATGCTGCCACAAAATGCTGGAATAATTTGCCATCGCCATTACGCGACTTGCTAAATATAACTTTAAAAAGCAATATAAAGATCCTTTTACTTGCTCAACAAGATGTAAGTATAAAATATATGTATACAGTGGAATAACTGGTGTTATATACATAATTTGTGTAAATATGTAGGCATATAGATGTATATTATGTAATGTGCATGTTTATGTAGGCGTGTATCGTTTACTATATTGATAAATCATTATATGAGCTTGTGTGTATATTTTCTCTGTAAGTTTATTCGTGCCATATTGTGTTATTTAGCTAAGTAAATAGATTTTGTGTAAATGTATATGTATATGTGTATTCACCGATGATAACTCAATTTCTAAATTTGATAAAGTCTTCGTACTAACTAAACATTGCGTTACCGCCAGGATGGAAACAAAATTACGGTAAGTCTGAAAACCAGTGTCCAGACTGGCAGCTAAGCAGTCCTGGCTAAAACTGAGGTCGCGCCCTTTTGTGGGAGAAACTGACGCCAATATTATCATATCAAAATGACTGAACTATAAACCTATACTTTTGTTGAACTTTTATGTATCTTAAACTGTTTGTTGCAGTTGTAGGTACTTGTTAGTTTCAGTGTGTTTGTCACAAATAAACATATTTTATTCATTTATATGTAAGAGGTAGTTCTCTCTGCTTGCATGCATGTAGCCGAATCGGGTCGGCACGATCGGGGAGGTACCTCTCGCTTAAACGAAACCGGCGTAAATTGATAGCAGTGCTGTCGCGTTTCGTGTGCTGTGTAAGTAGTGGCCTGTGGAGGGAGAGAGAGGGAGGAGCGCAACGCATCTGTATAGCCTCTATGCGGATGTCTATGGGCATCGGTAGTCTTGAAAATGTCTCTCATTGCTCGTTTGCCCCCTTATGACATAGAAAATGTTTATAGATTGCTTTAGGAAAATCACTACTTTTACCATAAATAATAAATTCATAAAGATCAGTGGTGATTATGATCATGCGAATTATTGTATATTGTATTATTGTACTCTAGCCAGCACGACAGAGAGAAACCCCTTACCCATGTGAAGTGATGGTTGTAGTGATTCTTGTCGTTTAGGATATGAGTCCTACTGGTATTTCCTTAGCTGTTATTTTTTGAGATTTAAGATCAAATATTAATCGAAAGTTACATTCAAATAGGTTAAACATAAGACGTAATAAACACACACAATAATATATTTTGAGATTGCACTTTTCATTCTTCACATTGGTCGTACCGCACACAAATAGCATTAGGTAGATCATATTCGTATGAAGTAAGTTTAAATTATAAGGGACAGGCTTACTAAAAGTCTTCCAATATACAATTATTGTTTTTACCGGAACCGCATACTTACACATCGCTGGAAACGCGACAGCACAGCTGTCACTATGCGGTATCGTGTAAGCGAGAGGTACCTCTGCCGTGCTGGTCCAATTCGACTTCTACGCACCTTTGTACTACCTCTTACTAAATAATTTAGATGAAATACGGCAATTTCATGGCTTATTTACATTGTAACATATACATACAACACAATTTTTTATACTGCTACAACAAAGCACATAGTATCTGCCACTATGTTTTGCACGTGTTTTTGCACTGCTACAAAAAGATACCTAGTATCTGCAACTATGTTTTGCCAGTGTTTTTGCACTGGTACAACAAGGCACCTAGTATCTACGACTATGTTTTGCAAGTGTTTTTGCACTGCTTCAACAAGGCACCTATTATCTACGACTATGTTTTGCAAGTGTTTTGCACTGCTACAACAAGGCACCTAGTATCTACGACTCCCTTTTGTAAGTGTTTTTGCACTGCTACAATAACGCACCTACTATCTGCCACTATATTTTGCACATGTTTTTGGACTGCTACAACAAGGCACCTAGTATCTGCCACTATGTTTTACACATGTTTTTGCACTGCTACAACAAGGTACCTAGTATCTGCAACTATGTTTTGCAAGTGTTTTTGCACTGCTTCAACAAGGCACCTAGTATCTGCCACTATGTTTTGCATGTGTTTTTGTTTGTGAAATTCACTGCTATAAACACTAAGGCACCTAGTATCTGCTTGTATGCCTGCTGCTGGTCGGGCGTCTGTCTGTAGCGCACGTCATTGTCGATGGCGCGCCGCAGGGCTTCCGAGAAGAACAGCTGAGGGTCCTCGCGCAGCCGGAGCGTTCGCCCCCGCCGCGGGGAGGACCAGCGGCGTCGCTCGTGGGAGAGGACTCCCTGGAACGTGTATTGTATAACATAAACATATGCTGTGGTAACGAGAGAGAGAGTAGAGCTACATCTGAATGAGTGCTCGACGACGAGGCTATGTTTGGGGTTGAAAGAGAGACTGAATTCACTCTCCCGCAAATTGGAGAAGTGCATCCCGTTACGGGAATGTTTAATATCTAATTTAAGTAATAATTATCACGTCGCCATTAAGCTGGGAGGAGGAAGGAGTGCAACGCATCTATATAAATATCAAAAATGTCTATCGGCGTCGGTAGTCATGAAAATTGAAATGAAAATTGCTCCGACTGCCCTCCTCTCTCCTCCCACCTCCGGGGGGGGCCACCGGCTACTTGAACACCGCATGAAACGCGACAGCTGCTGTCACTTTACGCAGGTTGCTGGCCCAATTCCGCAGCATAAAGGTGGCACTACCTCTTAGGCGGATCACACACGGCACGCGGTTGGCGGTGAGGCGGATCTCAATGTAACTTGACCAACGCCAACCGCGTGCCGTGTGTGATCTGTCATACAAAAACCCTCTTTTCCTCTACCGTAACTTAAAACTTTCTAAACATTGATATAAATCAAAACATAGAATGATTGATGAAATTATAAAACATAGCTAAATTTGTTAAACATTATGACAAAATTCATAAAACATTTATGGATTTTGTCATAATGTTTATATATATTAATACCTACGCGGATAGATTCTCAGTTTAATTTGCAAGCGTTTAATCGTAATGATCTCAAATTTCGTACAAGCTTATCGTATAAAGAGATCATGTTATTAAAGAATATTGCATTTAACAATGATAATCTCGTAGACAGACGCGCTTGTGCCATACGCTATCAGATGTGTGTGTTGGCGTTGTTTCTAATGGTAATTAAATTATTCATTAATTTTTTTTAAAATAAAATAATAGAGAGTGCACTTGTGTCTGAGCACACACTTGTGCACTATAATATGTCCTGCGCTATAGTAAGTGTCTTCACAGATGACCGTCGTAGTCACTATTCAGGAGTTATTATTATTATTGACGACCAGGCTGGCGCAGTGGTACAGAGCATGTTGCGCCAGGGGTCGCGGGTTCGAATCCCGCCTTGGTCATGGATTTTAATCTATGTGTAGGTATTTCTATAATAAAAATCTTAAATTTATAAAACATATTAAATATATTCCGTTGTCTAGTACCCGTAACACAAGTCCTTACGGTGCTTAGCACGGGGCTAGGCTAAGGCGGTGTGTAAAAGTCCACATATATTTATTTATTTATTTATTATTATTATCGTTACAAGAAACTGATTACAAGAAGCTACAAATGTCTATTTCATTGGCTCCAAAAAAGCCATTTCACTTAAGAAACATACGAGCGGCTGATAAAAAAGCAACTCTTTACGGAAATATCCAAATTCCTTATTTGCGAATCCGAAACCGTCGGTGAAGAGATAAAGGAAACCGCTTGCGTAAGCTTCATTAGCTGATTGCGCTTCCACCCACGTAGTCCTACTTCCAACAGAGAATACGTGTCACGTTGGTAGTTTCTACATAATACTGTACTTGGAACTCGCGAATACGCGAGGACATACAAGTACTAGAGAATAACGCAAACAAGCAGTCGGTGCCTTATAATTACTGGTCAATAAACATGGGCATATCAGTAATTTGTAGCTCTTCTTCGCCCTTTCACATGTCCCAATGGTCCCATGACTTGTACAATATCACAAACAGCATGGAATGAGTCATAGCTGTCATTTCTTGTCGGTCTTATTCTCATAGTATAGGAGCAAATAAGCAGTCAGAGACATTTTCATGACTACCGACACCCGAAGACACCGTATAGAAGTTATTCATAAGCGTTGCCTTACTTTTCCTTCTTACACTCCGCACAAATCGCAACAGCTGTCACTTTACGCCGGTCTCGTGTAACCGAGAGACGCCTCCCCGGTCGTGCCGGCCCAATTCGGCTGCGTTGCACTACCACTGCATTAAATGAGCCTGCGATATACTACACGCATCAGCAGCACTAGTGTACACCCCTGCACGCGTGTATGCCAATAAAAACGCCTGAGAACCAGGTCGTCACATGTTGACACGCTTTAATTGAGTTACATCCATGAGAAGTTTAGTGTAATCTCTCTCAGCCTGCAGGTGCTATAAATAACGCATTGCCTTATAAACAGAGCTTTTAATTGTATACAATTAGCCACGCGTGGTTTAGCGCCGTGTATTAAGTATTGGAGGTCGATTTACAAAACCATAATTCCAATAGTTTTGTAAGAGGTTGCCGTGTTGCGTGTAGCTGTATAGGGCCGCGGGCCGGCGAGGTACATCCAGACGCAGTGGCCTAACGAGGAACGAGGAGGAAGGAGGGGGCATCTGCGTTGGCCCCCTGATCTCTCACAAACCACTGGAAGCGCGAATCTGTATAGCTATGCGGATGTCTATGGGCCTCGGTAGTCTTGAAAATGGCTGCGAATGTTCCTTTGCCCTCTTCTATACATATAATAGAACAGTAAAATCCATCCATGTCCAACCTTGAATATATTTCCAAAAAATAATTGGGGGCGATGTTAAAATAGTATTAGAATACTTTTCAATGTTTTTTTATTATTTTGTTTATCCGTTTATCTATTTGTCCAGGCTAATCTCCGAAACTACTGGACGGATTCGAATGAAACTTTTTACCGCTAGAAAATCGCTCACTCCTACGGGAAATTCAGCAATTGTACTTTATTCGACGGATTTGAACTTAAGAATTATAATATTTAAAATACGTTACGCGAACGAGGTTGCGGGAACCAGCTTGGTATACTATAAAAAAGAAGAGGTAGGCGACAGATATCATCTCCTCTGGAATTTTATTTTTTTATTTTTGTTTTTCTTTTTTAGTACGCTGCATGGAGTAAGTTTCTCTTTCTATCTACATTGATTGACCCAGATATTAAATTAAGTAAAAATTGTTGTTTGTTTAACTTAGTTTCGCAATTAATATGTTATTTTTGTTTAAGATAGATCATTGCTTCAGTTTATTCTTGGGCTAGGCAATTTTTAGACCCTTTCAAGGCATTCAATTCCAAAAGAAGGCGACGCATTTGCGTCGGCACGATATCTCACAAACACGGGAAAGCACATGATAACACAGCGGTTCCATCGTGGCAACTCGATTACCTCTTCAACTTAGTTCTAATATTACTATATAATTATAGGTTACTATGAAAGTATGGAAAGTTTAGCTCTCGTAGCGGAACGAATAGCCAAAAACCATGTAATTATGAAGTGCATAAAGAAGCGAGCCATTAAGGTGTTTCCACACGAGGACTGGGTTAATTCTTACGTCACCGACTTTCGTGAAACCCGGCCCGGGCCATATCGGGGCGTATCGCATTCTTCCACTTTACAATAATCATTAAACGCCTGTTCCGAGGAACGCCGCATCTTGTATATTAATCTCGTGATAAAAATGACTCTTGAGGGTTGAGCAATGCGTTGACACCGATTGGCAAAGGTCATTTAACACGTAAACATCGTTGGGACTAACGGATTATGTTGCGGTATTTAGCTAGCAAACTTTTTATAGCATAGGGACAGTTTGGTCACGAGATAGTTATGCCCAAAGCCGAAAGACAAGAAGTCTCGCAGATAAGTTGTCCAGTTCAGAGATGGATGAGCTCTATTATTCAAGTTTTAGTGGTGTCGGGCCGGAAATAGCGGAGTAGGATGGAGGAAGAGGGAGAAAGCTCTGTTAATAATGTAGGACTGTGATGTTCTGAATACTTTACAAATTATTATAATTACTTCGTCCTAGCCGGGTTCGGCTCTGACGGCTAATCGCTATTAGGGTCTGCGCAAGACATTGTGGTGAACAAGTGCGTGCGCAGACAAGTGCACTCTCTATTCATTCCCCTATTCTGATTTAACTGCAGTGTGACACGACCGTCCAGGCGCGGTTATACGTGCTCTCCGAGGTACTTTACACATTACAAGATACTTGAAAGTATTGAGGAGGAGGAGTTCAGCTGGGTATTAGCTTCAGCCGTTAAACCTACACTCTCTCTCTCTGGGATCTCACCCAGGACTGACTTATCACTGATGGCAGTGTGTTAATGAATTTCTCTGCGAAACACACAGTACAGCAATTTCAAAATTTAAAATGTGCCTGTCGCTGTACTAAATGCCTGTAGAATATTTTCATACTCACTCCTCCGAGACGTCTAGCCCGATTCTCATGAAACTGTGTGTGGCTATTGGGTAGGTCTGAGCCGATGCCAACATCTATTTTTCATCTTCATATTCCACGGGCGACATTACGTGGGTAAAACCTTGGAGCGCAGCTAGTATAATATAATAAGTATACCTAATATAAGGGTTAAATGTCCATACACTACGACGCGAGGCGAAGCGATGATAATAGGCCCTAAAAACGAACGGCCCGCCGACGTCCTACTTGCGGCCCGTCAATGTCTTATTAACTATATATATGTCTTATAAATAAGTTATTGGCAAGGAGAGGCCAAATTTAAAAAAAAGGTAAATTGGGCTTCTAAGGTGAATTTCACAAGTGCGGCCCACGTTTAGTTATTTCTTCGGCCCTTGATGCCAATAGGTTGCGGACCGCTACTTCAAACAACCGGCTAAATAGGTGTTTAAACACAAGTAACTCCATGTGACGGTGTAAGCGTTTCTCCGATACGAGAGAGATTACGGTAACGCAGTACGGACCGCCAATAACAATATGTTTTATTTATTTTGCCCAGTTTTCTTCTTATGCAACAGTTTGTTCTCTATACCGCAAATAACTTTTCTTTTTACTTGTTATACGTTAGGTTTGCGGTATATTTTACTAGCGGACGCCCGCAACTTCGTTTACGCGAATCCATTTTTCACCACAGTCGGTTAAAAAGTAGCGTACAGCCTTCCCCGCTAAATGGACAAACTAGTATTAGTTAAAGAATTTTTCAAATCGGACCAGTAGATTTAGAGATTAGCGCGTACAAACAAACAAACTCTTCAGCTTTATATTATTAGTATAGATAGTATAGATACTCTTCATGGAATCTAATCGGAATTGGCAATATACAATAATTATAATTATTGTTTATTCCGAATTTTAATACAGAGGACAATTTTAACAGTAATAGACTAGATACTATATAGAATTCAAATCAGGTATCAAATACGATACTTCAAGTTCTGGTGGCATTAGAATTAAGAGTTCTAGACACTAAGCCCTCCTCACGGACGCCCGCACTTCTATACACCTGTGCCCTATATGCAGCACTCCTCATCTCACTTACAAGTATTTTTATAGCACAAACGCGGAATCGGATCCATCTGATGACTACCGATGCCCATTAACATCCGTTCATTAAGATGCGTTGCTCCTTCACCTCATCATCATCATCATCATCAGCGTATTGCAGTGCTTCACCTCGTCCCACCAATATTTGAATTAGGGAGTATCGATAGTAGAAATAGGGAGTATTTGTAGTTTTACATGTTGAAGAGTAGTAATAGTGAGTATATTATATAGTTTTACTTTTTGAAAGAGTAGAAATAGGGAGTATTTATAGTTTTACATTTTGAAAGAGTAGAAATATAGAGTAAATAGATACATAGAGTATTTAGAGCCCAAGAAGTAGAAATAGGAAATATTTGTAGTTTTACTTCTTGAAATAGTTGCAATATGGAGTATTTGTAGATTTACTTCTTGAAATAGTAGAAATATAAAGTAGGTATTTGTAGTTTTACTTGTTGAAGAGTAGAAATAGGAAGTATTTGTAGTTTTACTTGTTGAAGAATAAAAATAGGGAGTACCTTTAGCTCATCCTCGGGGTAGATGCCCTTAGCGCGCAGGTCGCTGAAGCGGGTGCCCCTCTGGTTGGGCGCTCCGCCCCCCGCGCGGCCCCACGGCTCGTACGACTCCAGCTCTTGACGGGCCTGCACATATAACATGGTTTTATCATCAGCAATAGCCAAAGACGCTCACTACCGAGTACTGGCCTCCACAGTTTTTTTTTTTGTGGTATAGAAGGGCAAACGAGCAGCCGGAGCCATTTTCATGACTACCGACGCCCACAAACATCTGCCTAAAGGCTATACAGATGCGCTGCCTTCCTTTCTCTTCCCACCTCCATGGGCCACCGGCTACTTACACACCGCACGAAACGCGACAGTATAGCTGTCACTTTACGCTGGTCTAGTGTAAGCGAGAGGTACCTCCCCGGTCGTGCCGGCCCAATTCGACTGCATGCAAGCATGCAGTGTGCACTACCTCTTACCAAAACAAAAACAGGTCGCAGTAATATATTTTGTAGCTCTCTTACAAGGGCTTCTAGCACGGTAGTTGATGCATTGTAACTGAATAGGGCCAGCACGAACAAGGAGGTACCTCTCGCTCCCAAGATGCCTCCAATTGATAGCTATGCTGTCAAAACTCATGCGGTGTGAGAGTCGGCGTATTGGACGAGAAAGCGGAATGCAGAGGCTGTAAGAGCTACACTGCATGCTTGCAAGCAGCCGAGTTGGACCGGCACGATCGGGGAAGTACCTCTCGCTTACACGAGACCGGCGTAAAGAGTCACGTTTCGTGCGGTGTATTAGTAGCCGGTGGCCCATGGAGGTGGGAGGAGAAAGGAGGCCAGCGCATCTGTATAGCCTCTATGCGGATTTCTATGGGCGTCGGTAGTCATGAAAATGGCTCCGACTGCTCGTTTGAAAGAGGACCATAAAAAAGAAGGCAACACGTACGTCTGAGGATGCTTATGGTGGTAGTCCCCCAAACGCTAAGACTGTTCGTTTGGCAATTCGTTGTCCTCACCAGCCTTTATGGATCCTCTACTGCACGTAGGCCTCTATCAATGAACGTCAAGATCTGGAGATCGATCGTATCTCGCATTCGTCTCAGACTGAGTACTTCACGGAGATCGTCTTTTTATTTGTTAAATGGCCGACCAACACTTCGTTTGCCGTTATAGACAAAAAAAAAGTTGTAAGGTAAGGTAAAGTTGCAAATGACTATCAACTTTATCAATTGCAATCATCGTTTATCTCATGTGCTCGTTTGCCACCCTATACTAGTAAAAACCTACCAAGTGCGAGTCAGACTCATATCACATCTATAAATCTATAAAAATAACTTGAATTTTCATAGCATCTGTATGAACGAAAAAGTTGTAGTAACTTGTGTTTTTTAAAAACTATGTTTTCTTAAGAACTAATAATGATCTGTCTTAAACCAAGTTTTGGTTGAAGGTTTTCATTGAGATCTATCTAACATATATATGCTATGGCATATTTTAGTAGTATTTCTCACTCTCTTATTTTCAAAGTTAGAGGGGGGACGAGTGTCTATCTTACAAACAATTGATTTTGACGAAAAATGGTTTTAGTAACCTTAAAGTCATTTTAAAGACCTATTCATAGACACCCCTTACATACAGGTTGAATGAAAAAAATTTCAATATTCGAATAGCGGTTCACAGAATACATCAACTACTTTACTGTAACAAAAATTTCAACTACGAAGATCCAATAGTTTCTTAAAAAAAATGGCTGTGATATAGGTACGGATTTCCGTTTTGTGCTACTTGGCTACGGAACCCTAAAAAGCGCACGGTAGTTGAAAGATACGTCAATAATGAGTTGTTTCATATTAACCTAGTGCAATTATAAATTATGCCATTTTATATAACAGAAGAATTGGAGTATTTCAAAATTAGAATAAAATCATATCTAAATAATTTATTTATTCAGGTATTATTTTTGAGAAAGCCATATGCGGGCAGACAGGAGCATCTTATTACTGTTCTAGAATTGACAACTTTCTCCCAAACGCGGTGTTCGCCATAAATTAGTTTATGTGTTACTTAATAATTTAATTTAGACGCAAGTCGGTGAAGGAAAAAACCGAAATCCGCGAGACATCCGGCGGGCATCCTGTCGCTAATTAGTGCTAATGAGCTGCGAGGGGTCACTTGTTAAATGCCTTGAACTATGAACGTTATGGTCTTTTATGGCGCATGGAAATTGGTAAAATTATAAATGCTAAAATAGATCGAGCGGTTGGAGACAACTCTATTTTTATTTATTATAGGATAAGGGGCAAACGAGCAGTTGATAGATTTCTACCGCCGCCCACAGATATCCGCAAAACTGAAGGCTTTGCTGGCGCGTTGGCGGTCTTTTAAATAAGAGTAAAAGCGGTTTCAACCTTAGGTCCTCAACTTGACCTCGACCAAGGGGACCTCTCTTGAAAAGTTGAGGATAAAATGTATACTTTACCACCAGTTTACAGACCTACCGAATATGCACAATATACGAATATACGAACAACCACAAGCAACGTGTCTTAAAAAGGCCCGAAGGACTAATGTATTTTTTTAAACGGGTTTCGCCCACCACTGTCACCAGGATCGACAGCGGCAACTAGAATGACCTATTAGGATCTTAGGCAGCCCTAGGAAAAAGCTAAGCCAGCTTTAACGCTTTAAAGCTTGTAATTTTAATCGACATGTCACCTGTATAAAAAATACACCTTTTTATACATTTTAAAGATCCACAAGTTTTTAAACCAACGCAAACCAGTCTAAAACAAATGTGTTACATAAAATGTGTATTAATTGTATGTTTATAATAAATTTATGAGAAATACAGGTGTCAGATGGTAATTAAATAAAACGGACGACTTTGTGTTTTACCTAATGCTCAGTTTTCACAACAAATATGTTAACTAACCTGTACATTGCATAAACATTATTAACTAATTTGTATTTACATAAATTATGAAATTGATAAACGTGTTATATTGTTCTAGATAATTCAATATGTAGTATATTAATTGAGTTTTTTTCTAATTAAAGATACACTTTTTTAAATTTTGTTATAGCAGACTGAAAGTCGGTGATTTGTTTTGAAAACAAATTATTGAACTAAATAGGATGAAATGACATAGATATAGATTGTAATCATATGACATAATTGAACAGTATATCCTGAAAAAACTGTTTACTCTAGGATAATTTTTATCCAGACTTAACCAGCTTGTATGCTTGTCATAACTTGCTTATAACATAACTTTCGCATTTATTCAATATTATTAACAACTCAGTAAAACTCCTACAGACCTAACAAATTTTTTTATTGATAAAAATCTTTTCCTCCAAAAGCTTTCACCGTTGACACGTCAGAAAGCACACAAAAGTCATTTCCTTTGAAATATTGCGTATTGACGCTTTCTCATTACGACCCATTGGAAATTTACTAGTTATCTTTACATTAGATAATAATTACTACGTAATATTCACGTAGTACCTACGGCTTCCCCTCGAAGATGCTGCCACCTTGTCGTGGTGGGGACCCATACCGGACGGGCTTTAGGGGAGAGGCCAGACTAAGACCAGCTTGGAGATCCTCCAACCGTTTCTCTTAATCAGCAGATGACGGCGGGGATTTTGACGACCGGTGTGGCGTGCTCCGTTGGAGCATTGGGACCAGGAGTCAGTATGGGAACCGGACCCCAATGCACGGTTCCAACTATGTAGTACGGACTGTTCATAGGTAGCTGGAGTGCAGCCCAAGGAGGAGAAGTCCTTTTTACCGAAGCTAGCCTGTCGCTGGAGGGACCCTGTTGATTGTAGATCCTGGACCCGCCTATTATAGCGGTTGAATGCCGGGGTTTAGTGGGTAGGGGCAATAGCCGAGCCCGACACTGTGTCCAGTTGAGTGACCCGGGCTACTGGGTGACATATGAACAGGTATTGCATATTATACCTGCATTACCAAAAAAAAGGACCAGCTGTAGGTCCTTTTACGGCTGTCTATTCGCGCAACTTGTTTGTTAAAATGGGTTTGGTGCAAAAATCAGGAGAATGGCTGCTCTTCTTGATCCTTATAAAAAGAGGCACTAAACCGACACAACATAATCATGATAGAACTATTCCTATCAAGATAAATTTTCAGTCTATAAGCTATTCCTGTTATGATAGTAAGCAGTGTTTTGAGTAAAAATATAGTGTATAACACTGTATTTTTACTATACCTGTATAATAATTGATACATTTCAAGCCGCATTTCACAAATGACATCAACAAATAACCATTAGTTTGATAAATATTTGAATACATAATTTTAATTACGTAACCTAACAATACAAATAATACTTATAAATACGTTTCTTCCCTCTCACTATTTCTTTATGGAAAAGCTACCCCCTTAGGAATTTCAAGACCTGTACTACTTAGGGATCTTCAAGAAAAGAAAGAACTTATTCTTTAAAAGGCCAGCAACGCTGTCTCAAAACTTATGGTAAGGCATGTAGGCATGTTTATGGGAATTGGGAGTCAATGATCACTTAACATTAGGTGACCCAATTACTCATTTGTAGGATACAAATGAATAGTTATGTTAGTATGTGTAATTTTTATAATATTATAAAAATTCACAACTTTTTCGCACGTAGGAAATTCTTTGTAAAGATAAGTCAACGTAACAATAAATTGAATAATAAATGATTAAATAATAAACGGCCTTGAACTAAATGATATGCGTGAAATGCAACACAGCATCAAAGTTTTGCAACGTTAGATGCAACATAAATAATCTTATGTCGATAGAAAGATTGTTATAACAGCTGTTGACGCAACTAAAACTAATATGGCCATTCTTTTTTAATTTAAGTGAAATTTTAAACTTAGTTTTCTTTTTTTATTGTTTCGAATGAAAAACGGAATCCTTAAACTTTAAAGGATGTCTTTGTTGTCCGTATGTCCTAACGTATATCTGTCTGTCCGTCCGTCCGTGAAGGCCTTCTTCTCAGGAACGTAAGGCAGAATTAAACTAAAATTCTTGTCTTATTTTATATTAGGTACATAAAAAAAGACAAAAAGTCTTGTCTCGTAGCTTGTTTGTCTTAAGCATTATAATTGCAGTTACATAGATAATTTATAGGATCAGGTGAATGACCTCGCCCAGTATTCTACATGACTGCATCGAGCGTCCTAAAACCTTTGCCCTGCTTACCTAATGGTTCCGGGTGATACTATATAGAAAATAATGAAACGTGCGATCTCATATTGATCTAGCACTTTTACTTTGTGTACCTTAGTAGGGGCTGTGGGGTTATGGCAACAAGACTTAGTCTTAAACAACCTACAGTCATCCAACTGAGTGGTCTCCTTTTTCGGCACTAAGTGTATGACACTATTATGCATTTTCCCTAACATGTAGAAAGAAATTATGTAGGCTAAGTTATCACAATTGTATTTTTTTTCTCTTTCTTTATTAATTCTTTATCGTATAACAGTGTAATATGTATATGTACCTTTTTTTTTTTTTTATGACATAGGAGGGCAAACGAGCAGTCAGAGCCATTTTCATGACTACCGACGCCCACAAACATCCGCATAGAGGCTATACAGATGCGCTGCCTTCCCTTCTCCTCCCACCTCCATGGGCCACCGGCTACTTACACACCGCACGAAACGCGACAGCACAGCTGTCACTTTACGCCAGTCTCGTGTAAGCGAGAGGTACCTCCCCGGTCGTGCCGGCCCAATTCGACTGCATGCAAGCATGCAGTGTGGCACTACCTACGTACCTAAATAAAGATTTTCTATTTCTATTTCTGTTTCTATTTCTATTTAAATAAGGGTTGGGCGTTTTGCTCTTACAAATCGTTTTGTTTTATTGTAAAGAAAGTTAATCATCATCATCAACATCTAGTCGTCCTCCAAAGATCTTCCCTAAAGAGCGCTCTAGGTCTCAGTCATGAGCACAGCCATCACTTAGAGTTGCTGAGTGAGAACTGATTCTACATTCGTGCTGCTCTGTTTAGGCTCATCTCTATCTCTTTCAACTCATAGCTGGTGGATAACTATCAAAAATACTATTTGTAAATCAAGCACTTAATAGATCTTTGTATCTCCATCACAAAATAGTAAACCCACCTTCTTTTGCTGCGCTACTTTCTCTATCAGCCTCTGTTCTCTTGTCTCCTGCGCGAGCTTCTCCCCCTCCAGCCGCGTCTGCTTCACCAGCCGCCTCTCCCTCTCCCGCCTACAAGCCGACCCCGACGTGGTAGCGCTCAGTCGTCTGCAATCACCTCTGAGGCCTTAGCATTCAATATTGTATTTGATTGCTATTGTGAATAGAAAGGAACTGACCATTATGAATACTAATACAATATAATAAATAGTTGATGGAATGTATTGTCACTTCTTGATTGAAATTCATACTTCGAATAATATAAATAATATTCTTTTATTATTTCCAATTTTTTTTGATAGAAAATCATCCCAAGGCATCCCGTGGGAGCATTTTTTCGTGATGAAATCCTATGTGTTAATCCAAGTTACCCTCTATGTGTGTGCCAAATTTAATTAAAATCGGTTCAGTAGTTTTTGCGTGAAGGAGTAACAAAGAAACATACTTACAAACAAAGAAATAAACAAGTATAAAAACTTTCACATTTATAATATTAGAAAGATAGTACTAGCTGCGTCCCGCGGTTTCACCCGTGTAAGTTTCGATTCCGTGGAAAATAGTAAATCATTTCATGGCATCTCATAGGAACATTTTTACGAGATAAAAACTATCCTATGTGTTAATCGAAGTTACCCTCCACGTGTGTGCCAGATTTCATAAAAATTAGTTCTTCAGTTTTTGCGTGAAGGGTAAAAACAAACATACAAACTTTCGCATTTAAGATATTAGTATTTATCCTACTAATATCAAGTACATTATTTTTTAATCAAAGTACAATATAATATATTAATATTTTGTCACAAGCCTTATCTGACAACACATTACTGTTCTGTTCATGGGTAGGGTTGCCATCCGTCCGGGTTTCCCCGGATTTGTCCTAGTTTAGAGGGCGTCCGGGGAGCGTCCGGGCGTGGTTTTATTTGTAGTCCGGATTTTGATTTAATTGTTTTGTCTTTTGAATGATTGATTTGATTCAAAAAACTAAGACTAAAAATTTCAAGTTTTAGAAGAAATGTTTATGGTTACTTGAAGTATTTTTTTTAAGTTCGTTATTTAGTTTAAAATAGCATTAAGTGAGTATCTTATGAAAAATACTATTTTCTAACGTCCGGGTAGGAAGCTCCGAAATCTGGGGTTCTTACGTGCCTTGTCCTAGTTGACAGATTTTTGAGATGGCAACCCTATTCATGGGTAACCAATATTCATAGTGCAAACACATACCTAATATCGTATGTGGTTGCCGCAGTTGACTAGTTTATTGTGTGCAGCCCGACAGGAATGCTAAAATCGCCTTGGCACCCGTGACGCAGTCAATGAGAAGGATATAAGGGAGTGGGAAGATATCCAATGTTACAAAGAATGTAATTCTCAATTCTATTCAATAAAATGTGCACATATTTAAAGGAAACCGCTCATTCGTAGCTGTATAATAAATACTCCTTTTTATGATCTGTACCTCTAAATGAAAAATGGAAACCTTGGGTATTCGTTTTGTTGTCCACTTATCTGTTCGTTTGTATATGTGTCGAGAGTCGTTTTTCTTGCGAATGAGTGGAAGTAGGTACTAAATGTCGAATAATGAGGACTGTAGACACTTGCAGCACAGACAAATATCATATTTCTATGTCAACGCAATCTAAAGATACAGATTTTTCTATGATATTTAACAGTAACAAAAATTTACTTCCCATTGATATAAAATTATGAACTATAAAGGAATAAATTCGAAAATTGGTAAATTACATTTATATCACTGAAAACAATAGATTAGGTACGTATATTATGTGTAAAATTCATACAGAATGTGTTTGAGACCATAGTCCCTATTTTCTCCTGACGCAAAGGGACAACAATGAATCTTTACTAATATTACAAAAATTAAATAGTTTGTTTGGTCAAACAATAAACGCGTCAACGCCAGGATCTAGTCTAGGACCAATTTGCAAAATTGTTCGATGTTATATTTATCTAGGCAGCTTTATTATACACCCACGCTATGACAAATAAGAGAGGATAATATTAGTAATGCGGGTGAAACCGCAGGGTCTTGTTAGTAAATTATATAATGATTGTTTTTGTTAATAACGCGTAACTACGTGCGGGACCCACCTTCGTAACCGTCGCGAGTGAAGAGCAAACATTGAGCACTGCTGTCACTAAAGTACACATTAACGACATCACTTATTCATTAATAATGATTAACAATTAACGATTCAGTCATTTTAATGATTCGGAGTACGTTATCATTATTATGTAAATTCATGAACGACTGCGTATGTTTCAGGCTCGACTAGAAGCTCGCGACTGCGAACTTTTGCCTCTGAAATGCGTTAAATGAAGGGGTTGCACGGTTTCGGTATCGTTCCAACGTAGGTAACTTTTATTACTTGTTTAATATGCTTATAGTTGTACGTGTTATTAATGTAACCTATTTCCTTGTTCTTTTAGTTTTGTATACTTGTGTTTAAAACTAAATGTGCTTTCTAGTTGTACCGAATTGATAAGGTTGCAATTTTAATAACACTACTAATTCAGACGCCATAATTAATAAAATTCAACTCAATCATAATTTAATATATTATTTGCCGCTTACACAATCTAGATAGCGATTTAGATGCATCTATTGAAAGCCAATATGAATTAGTTTACTTAATATGGTATTTGATGACTCTTATTATCTAATATAGATCTAGTCAAATCAGATTTACCTATAAAATATTAGCTTCCGCCCGTAGCTTCGCCAGCGTGGATTACGAACTACAAAAATGGAATTAGGTATCTATATATATACAAAACTCAAATGTGACATAGGCATCTATCAACGCACAGCCCAAACCACAGGAAGAATCGGACTGAAATTTGGCATGCAGGTAGATGTTATAATGTAAGCATCCGCTAAGATTAGGATTAGGATAAGGATTTCAACCCCTAAGGGTGTGAGATAGATTGTTGAAATTTATACGGATTTCTTAGAAATTAAACGCGGGAGAAACCGCGCGGCACAATCCATACTCACATAAGTATCACTAATACTTAAAAATCTTCCTCTTGAATCACTCTATCTTTTAAAAAAAAACCATCAAAATCGGTTGCGTAATTTTTTGTTTATACTATGTAGTGATAATAATAATTATTAATTACAGTAGTAGGTTAAGAGCACATATTTAAAATACATTTTTCAATAGCAACCTATCTGGTTTTCACTATCTCCATAATTCTATTTGGTGCCATACGGCATTGTAGCCGAGTTTATGCGGATGCATATGGGCGCGGGTTATCGTCAAAAGATGACAAGTGGCTTGCCCCTTTATACTTGGTATATAAAGAATACATTAAAAACTTACCATAGCAATAAAAACTTGGCACAACTATACTCCCCTTACCCTACAAACACTCAACTTCTTACCACACTACCTTGTAAATTATTAGACGTTAGACTTTCCAGTTTGCCCACTGTACCCGGCGTCAGGGTAACAGTGTAAATGCCATTTACCTCCAACAGACACGAGGTAGTCATTTACCCGAATACGCTGTCTAAAAGTAGGTCAACGTAATTAACCATTCAGTAGGTGTCAGTAAACCGATGGTATTATCACTCAAGTATATTACAAGTGTGACCAAACGTTTTTGTTATATTATAAAAAAAATAAAACTTATACACTCTTCAAGATTTTGAACGCTTTTTAACCATTTGTACCGCGGATTATTACTGTATCAGGTATATATTAACAGACGTTTCAGGTGCTTTACAGCAGGCATGGTCACGGATGGATTGAATAGACTTGGCAGATGTCCCTATGTCACAAATTATTTAAAGTGCCCAACACGTTTCGTTATTTCGAATAACTAAGCTTAAGCTTTGGATCCTGTGATAAATATAAATAAACTAAAAAATAAATATTATCACATAAACCTAACGTAAAACTAGCATTTAAAAGGCTCAATAAGCACTTATTGCGAATATTATAGAATCGGTTAAAGTATCTTTACTTTTTTTTTATAGTACAGGGGGGAACGAGCAGTCGGGTCACCGAGATGATGGTGTTTTCCGACGCCCACAGACATCTGCAACACCAGGGGTTTTGCAGTTGCGTTGCCGGCCTTTAAGATGAGAGTAGGCTCTTTTCTTGAAGATCCCTAAGTCATATTGGTTACTGAAATGAATAAGATTAAATAAAAAATTATAATATTACATTCTCCGTCGATTACATTTCTAAAGTCGCAGTACCTGCAATCCACGCAGACTAGTGGTTTTCATCGTTGCGAAGGACATTGGTTCCGTCGTGAAGCTTTGGAGGTCCGATATGAAGTCCACAGCCGAATTTCAATCACATCACTAACACACTTTTTTATTTATCACAAGGCCTACCCTGTAAATGAATTTGAGGATTGCGGATTTGAACTCCACTCTGTGAAACGCGCAACTTATAACTATTTCGCACGCGACTGGTCGATAACAACTATTTTTGGATTTAAAAAATATTTGTCTTTTCGCCTTTTTTTTACTAAGAATCTCTAAACAAAAATCTAATATTCTAAATCAATTTGTGCCTACTGATGATGACTTTCTTTTAGTGCTGTATGTAACCTTCCTAACCTTAAAGTTATATTAACTTGACAAGTTGTTTAAAGGCCTGCGCAAACGAGTGATTTTTGTCCGTGGATTTTTTGTCCGCTAAAATAGATCGCTTACAACTGTATCGAGTAACGCAATCGAGGGATTAAAAGTACGCGGTACTTTGCATACATTTTCAATCCCTCGTCTGCGCAGGCCTTAATAATCCCTCAAACGAAGTAGGAAGTCGCCGATATTGATATCACAACTCGCAATGTTTTTTGTTTCAGGAGACATCTCTCTCCGCCACCAATACTTATCGATACTATCTGGAATACGCGACGTTTATTTTTGGCAAAATCGTAAAATTTTCATGTTTTTTTCAAGCATTGCTAGAGTTTCCAAGGACAAGTAAAATGTATCTAAGTATATTTAAAAAGGCAAACCTGATTGACTTAACATACACCACACCCAAAACTACCGAATCTATCTAGAAACTTAAATTTGGTCCGGCGGTTTCCTTACATAATGTAAGTGAACAACTAAGAAACGATTTTTAGAATTTCAAACCTTAAGTAGGTGAAATAGAGAGATGAAGTTTATATATAACTAGCTGTGCCTCACGGTTTCACCCGCGCTTAATTTCTAAAAAAACCGTTATAAATTTCAACACTCTATTTCACCCCCTTAGGGGATGAATTTAAAAAAAATCCTTTCTTAGCGGATGCCTACGTCATAATATCTACCTGCACGCAAAGTTTCAGCCCGATCCGTCCAGTGGTTTGGGCTGTGCGTTGATATATGGCTGTCACCTTTGAGTTTTATATATATAGATTCTTCTTTTTTACTTCTTTCTTATCAGCATCGTTATTCGTTAAGTTTTTGGGGTTTGTTAATTAAGAATAAATCTTCATGACAATGACAATTAATATGAGGTGCAAAATCGTGGTAAACAGCTATCGAACAATCTAGTAGCGTAGTACCAACGTAATGCTTTCACCGCCTCAATATTTTCAGAATCATGTCCGTTGGAGTAAGCTCCGCGAGTTGGTCCTGTTGCTGATAGATCCGGGGAACTCCACCATAGCGGCAGGAGGCTCTCGCAGCGGTTTTTAGTCGGTAGGGGCCGCGTGCCAAGTCCGACCCTTCCGACTCGCCCAGAGCCGGTTGGACGGTGCCTAAAAATACCTGCGAAAAAAAAAAGCTCCGCGTGTTGAAGTAACACATTTTACTCCAGTCTATATTATGTAGATATATTTTACTAAATTTTAATTAACGAATCACAGATTACGGCGGGCTGTAGACAGACGATGACGATAATATTTTTAAAAACGTGGTCACCCTTGAGTGACGTCGTGTCTCTTTCATGAAAGGTAACCTATATCACATAAGGAAACAGAACAACTGGTAAATTCGGTACACGGCAGAATAGATCTTGTACAATTGTAATTAGAGCTAGGGCGACTGTAATAAGGCTTTGACGGCGTAACTGAATTTTCCCCGTTATTTTTCAGTAGATATTAAGGCTGGCCTGGCACCGCCGGGCGCGGGTATCGATCGCCGGCAGCACGGAAGCCTTTCATACATGTGAGTACTTATAATGAATAATGAGTTGAGGAAATTCTCATTTTTGGAAATGAATATTTTTGTAAGAAGGTCATTGCTTCAGTTTTTATTTTTTAAAGTGAATCTGCTTGAGGTTGAATGATTTGCAGCTCGTGGAAACAAAATCCGCCTTGATAAAAATACTTTTTTTTCGCACCTGATATGTGCTGTGGATGTAAAGAAAATTTCAACGAATTGCTGTCAGTGCTCGTCGGATGATGTGACTATGTAAGTTTCGACGCAGAAAGGTGGACCAATTCCCCTCACGTCCGCAGACAGGATAGATGCATGAGAGAGTTTATAATAATTAATTTAACTATTATTTTCTTGGCCAGAGTATTACATAATGTCAGTTTTGTGGTAGGAAGAAGTATGTCTACTGTCATGCCGAACCGTTCTAAATGCAATGCAGCAGTCGCACTTACATTTACAATTATAAATTGACCTAGCAAAATAGAACGGTCGACATAGAGAAATTATACAAATCGACTTACCGCGTTCGTCTATATAACCTAAAAGGGAAAACCTTTGATAAGTCGGCTACTGATATCCATGTAGAGGTTATATAGAAACATGGCTTCCTCCACAACATCCTTTCCAATGGACCGGCGACCACCGGTCTCTATCAAACTGCAAGTAATGCATGAGCTATTGCAGTCGACGATCGCGAAGTGACATTACTATGGACGTAGACACTGGCGACAAGCGACAGTAACTACTACGGATATTCGATCTTACTCCGCTGTAAAGTAATGCATAATGGTCGTAGCACACATTACTTAGGTTTTATGTTTCTTAGACATAACTGCCTAAAAAACCTATGTAGGTACTTAGACTAGATATTATTATACAGCAAACTAAGTAAAAAGTACTATAATGGTCGCAGCACACTTATCAACTCGGGAAGGGATCGTAACCGTATCACCTCGAGCCGGTCAGTATTCTTTATATGAAACTTCATACTGCAACGCACACTAATAGGAAACGTAACGCAATCGTATCGTTTTCGCTTTTCTAGGCGAGACATTTACGATCCCTTTACGAGTCGATAAGTGTGCTGCGACCATTACAGTACTTTTTACTTGATTTGCTGTATATTAATATCTAAATACATAGGTTTTTTACGTAGTTATGTCTAAGAAACATATAACCTAAGTAATTTAGGTTTTTATGTTCCGTACTTACTTACAAAAGGGAAAAAGGAACCCTATAGGATCACTTTGTTGCCCGTCTGTATGTCAGTAACTCAATAAAGGTATATTTTTCGAGCTAAAAAGTATTGTTAACTTATATAATATTTCCAGAGAAATTTTCCTATATCTATATCAAAACGTTCCGGGTTTGTGTCCTGGGTCGAACCAAAACATGTTAATGGGATTTCCAATTAGACCTTCTGATTTGTTTTCAGCCTACCTAATTAAATATCCCAGATTTTCAGATTTTTGATTGGAATCATAAGTTGGGGTCGCTGGTCTTCCGTGCCTTTGAAAGCACAATATGCCATCGGTCCTGCGCCTGATTTGTCTCGAGTCGACTGCCGTTCAATTGGATTAGGTGAATTATAAAAATACGCCACTGAAAGAGAACACGATTTGCAACAAAAAGCCTTCAAACCCCGAACTCGATCCTTCTTTGTTTATAATTACATCGTGAAAATAATATCGATTCGATTATCGAGATGGATATAGTTAGGATAATGACTCTAAAATAGATTATAATTTGTCTCTAGTTATACAAGTTTAAAAAAAATATTTTTTGTGTATCCTCTTATTGAAAACACCTCGCTATCGCAGCTATGTTGAGTCCAGCGAACATCCAAATATCCGCGGATGTCATCTGTTGCTTAGCTGAGGCTAAATTAGCGTCTCAGAAGCTAAGTTTGGTAAACAAGGCGAAGCAAGCTTCATGCCAGTCCACCGGCATGTCTATAAAACCTAGGTATAACCGCTCATGGAATATGTAGTAGACCGTCCCCACGATCAGTCTCATAGATGGCGCTGTACTGGACTTCCATCAACAGTGCCACAGTCAAGATCAAGTCAGTCAAGGATTGCTCTCACCTCTGGGCAGGCGTAGCTCAATACCAGCTTATACCACTTGGCCACCTTCAACGTCGCGCGACTCGTTTAGTCGAGGACCAAGTTCTTAGCAGCAAGCCTTGATGCACCTGCCTTACGGAGAGATGTCAGTTTCTTGTCCATAGAGTGTATGTGTAGCCATTAAAGCTCTCTTCACATAATCGGCAACTAGCACGGAATAGCGCCATCAACAACCCACATAGTTAAGTAGTGCAATGTTGCATTGCTGTATAAATGTAGAAGATAGTAGTACGTAGTTGACTCTGTAGGTTGTGAGTTGACGGTGGCCCATTGAAGAGGAGGCGCGGACAAGACGACGAGGATATTAATTATGGGGATGTCTGTGGGCGTGAGTAGTCACCAAGAGGCTGCTACTGCTCGCTACTCTATAGTACTAGAGGTGAGTAAACTAGGGAATATAAGAGAATAGCTTATAGGTATTATAGGAAAGAACTAAATGATCCGGCATTTGAACCCGATAGTTAAAATGCTATTAATACTTTGCATTTTAGAGCCACTGCACACATGCTACTTTTAGCATCGGCAATCGGCGATTTAGTCGCTTTATAGAAGCTAAATGCAGCGAGAGTAGACGCTCCCCAGACCCCACCGCACACTTAAAAACTCCGAAAGCGGCCATTTAGTCGCAAAGCGACAAATGAGAGTTGCGCATGCAGCATCGATGTAGTCGCAAAACCGCCGATCCCCGATGCTAAAAGTTGCGTGTGTGCTGTCGCCCTTGGGAGTTTGTTTCATCATCAGCAGCAGCAGTCAGAAAAAGTTCACTGCTGGACGCCATAGGCCTCCCCCGAGAACGTTTTTTGTTTGTTTATCTTTAAGTTATTGCTACTGAGTACATAATATCTGTGTACTCCGATTAGCCTTTTCAGTTTACCTCTTTCATCTCAAACCAAGGAAGATGTGTGTCACTAGGCGGCGCTGTCGTCGAATCACTTCTAGTGAGGTAAGAAATTGTCGATATTTAGTTAAATGAAACAATATTTTGTAACTAGTATTTATAAAATTAATTATGATTTATCATTTTACAAAGAAGTATTTACAAACAATAATCTAAGTACAAGATTACATACATATTATAAATAAATCATTACCGACCTTATAAGCCTCGCAATGTACAAGAATATATTCTTTATTTATATCAAAGTAAGCTATAAAATTTGCCACCTTTCACATAATCATAGGTGATAAACATTTCGCCTACACATTGTGCATATTTATAAAAAAAATCTAATACATTTAACATAAAAACATACACACCATCTCTAGTACGAAAATACTAAAGAGCACGAGGTAATTGGTTATAAAGATAAATTACAGGTAACTTAACTTATCCAATGACTCTCAATATTTACAGAATACTATTGTTTGCAGCCAAACAAGAAACATATTGTACAATTTTGAAAATGTTTTTGCGATGGAAAAACGATTATGTCGAGTAAAATAAAATTGTGCACACACCCAGGTACATTATACTACACCTACCTACATCAAGAAATTGCACGGAAAAGAATACGAAAAATTATAAAGGCGTATACTAATATTTTATATACAAATAACTTTAATGTCGCCTGCTACGCATGTTATCGATGTTTCGATAAAAAATTACGTACCAATGTACTACACTAGGGTAACAGGCACACGCTTAAATCTATAATATCTATTCAGTGTTCGTAGATAGATTACAATAAAACCGAAACTTAAAATAAATCAGGTCGCAAAAGTAAAAAAAAATATTGTAGCTAAATAAAACTATTTTAAATAAAAATAAATAAAAGTTTCACAAGACATTTTGTAATAAAATCGACGCGAAATGCTTATATTGTGGTGTCTGAAATTTCATATTGTCTTTTATGATATTACATTATTCAAAAAAAAATTCCATGTTATACTATTAGTATATTTATAGTGCCTATGTACAAGTATATTCTTATAGGATTATTAAAAGGTCGACGACGATTTTATTAGAAATTGCCAAATACAAATACGCAATTCCATTGCCTGAACACGTTTTACTAGCTGTAAAATATCTACGACACGGGTTCCACATAACAATTACTATTCACACAACAGTCGACTCACTCACACACTCTCCCTTATAAACGTTGTGACAATTACAAAAAGGAATCCAAAATTCTGTACGTCATTCGATCCTTCTTACCTTTATGACATAAAGGTTTTAGATGACGTGAATGCTATGTTCAATGTGCTTCGAAATACGCAACCTGCGCATATACAGAGAGAACTAAAATCTATCTTCAGATAGTCGAATCAAAGCTTAAATTAAGCAGCACAAATAACTCTCTTACATTAACTAAGTTACAATCCATTTACCATTCAAATGTTCCAAGACACCCTGAATACAATACATTTTTTCGTGAGTTCTAATATTTTTCAAGCGCCTAACATAAAAAACCGGCAAAAATAACGTTAAATATCGATAAATCGATACTTTTACAAGTTTATCGACATCCTTAATTACATCTTGACATCACTATTAATAAGGCCAAACTCGCGTCAGAGACGCCATTCTTACGTTAAACTAACATTAACTTAAGGGCCAGGCCTGGGTCCCTTTTCACAGGCCTGACTCCCTATCATTGGAACATACATTTAGAGCATAGGTTCCCAAAGTTTTTCGTCTAACGCCCACGAAATCAGATACTTAGTGTCGACACCTCAAAGATCTATATATCCAAAAACCACAAATTCGTTTTCTAGGCCTAACGCCCCCTCTAGGCCTCCAGCGCCCACAAGGGGGCGTTATCGTCCACTTTGGGAACCTATGATTTAGAGCATTAACAACCGTGCTGCGTCGGAACCGTGGATGCCTTTCTCAGTGTCACTACACCTACTTGATTCTGTTAAGCACGAGGTCGGTGGTAACAACCAGGCCCTTCTGGTAGGGACTGTCTGCCAGCTCCGAGGCCAGCCGCGCCGCCTCAAGGCCGTGCTTGCGCGCGAGGAAGCGCGTCTGCTCGAGTCCGCGGGACTTGTGGACAAGTTCGAAGGCCTTCTCCACGTCCCCGGCCTCTTGGAACCGCCTCATTATCATTGGGTTCAGCTCTGGATACTGGAATTTAAAGTCATTAAACCGTGAGGATTATTAGTTCGATGCGGACTCCGTAGGTAAAGGTAGGTTGGTACGTGATTTACCAAGTTTAACGACGTTCACGTCAAAACAACATTTTAATTTTGACGTGAAACTTTGCGGTGAAGGAAAACATATTGAGTATTGAGTAGAAAACAGTAAAATCTTTACTTTGTATATTTGTTCAAATGGGCCGTTGTACCTATAGAATAACAATGATACCATCATCCCTGCGTTAACAGGATTGTGTGATAATCAGGAGAATATTAGTCAACTTTTATACTTAATGAATGAATGCATTTTTAAATTTTTTTCCATCAATTTTAACTTACTCAATGCACAGCAATCGGTTGTCTTACTACGTTGTTCTCGTCGAACTTGCCTGCCTGCGTGTTGTTAGTTTACGCCACTTAACATCTCACGTCGTTTAACAACACAGGGGACACGAAGACACTCTCATCCTCTGTGTGCCACGTCTAAGTCGGCAACAAGCACCAGTGTCATGAAAATGTCAATGGACATTGAATTTTAAAGGCCTCGTAGGTTTCTTCAGTTGTTAGTGCGTTTTAACACACATACACACAATTTTTTTTTATTCAGCCTATGTTGTCCCACTGCAAGGGCAAAAGCCTTCCCCAAACATCGCCGACAATCCCGGTCTTTTTCCTTCTCCCACCAACTTTTCTCGAAGGCATCGAGATCGGCCCGCCAACGTTTCCTCGGCCGTCCTCGGCGTCTCGCTCCGCCCGAGGCCCACTGGAATGTTATATGAGCCCACTTCTCGGCGTTGATCCTCGACACATGACCAGCCCGCTCCCACTTAGGCCTGGCGGTCTTATTGCCGACGTTTGCGATGACAAAGAGCTTATTTATCTCTCAACCGCTTCTAGAGTTGCGGATGTCTGTGGACGTTGGTGATCCTTCCATCACCTACTATCAGGTGACCAGACGGGTCGTCTCCTACGATTTATTACGCCTGATTTCTCCCCGGTTAGATTGCCGTCCCATCGGAATATAAGAAGATGGAATAGTGTGCATTTGTCTGCTCAAACTTGTGCACTATAATCCTACGCGTACTACGCGCCTACGTAGACGCAATTTTTCAAAACGGCTTTTCGGCTAGGGCCCTAACTAATTTAATTTTTTTTAAATTATTATCTTTTTGCGTTAACTTAGAAGTGTGATTTTTGTCAACTTAAACGGCAGGCGTAAAGTTACAATAATTGAAAACCATGCATTACGTTTGGATTGTTCTTGCCATTCATACGGAACCCTCGGTGTGCGAGTCGGACTCGCACTTGGCCGGTTTTTTATTTATCACCCTCACCTTTTCGCAGGCGAAGAGAACGGGCGCCGTGGCAAGTCCAAGCTTGAGGTCTGCGGCGGTGGGCTTGCCCATGGTCTGCGCGGACGACACGAAGTCCAGCAAGTCGTCCACCAGCTGGAAGGCCAGGCCGAGGTTGCGGCCGTACTGGAACGCCAGCTCGCACGTGCTCTCGTCCGCACCGCTCAGCAGCGCCACCTGACGGATGGCAACATTCGTTAACAAACTAGTTGACTTGTTGTGTTTGTACAGAATATATGAGGAGGAATTATTGTTCCTCTACGATTTTAAGAGAGTGAATAAAGTGAAATAACCTGACTCAACGAGTGAGTGTTGATACACTGATTTATAATCAAATATTGGTAGATTTATACTTAACGTAGATACAGTTGTTTGCGTAAAATACTATTATCCAGCGACCTGTATTAAAGATATTGACGCGTTATATTACACGATATACGTTGTATAGTAAACCGTACAACACACTTTTTTTTACGGTTTAACGGTTTTAGGCTCGTTTACATACGATATGTTGAATGACATGTTTATCACCTACTTTTGTGTGATTAAGTGTCTAAGTATTTGGTGGCCCTTAGAGGGGGGAGGAGGAAGGAGGCCAACGTATCTGTATAACTGCAAAATAAAATAAATTTTGATTATCAACATAAACTCTACAGTGTTTGTATGTCTATACACGGATTGCTATACAATATTAATTATTTCATCGCCGCAAGATTCATTTTTCCGTGGACATCAGCACAGGCTTCAGTGGGCATTAGGATAGTAGCATTATATGAAACGAAAAAGAACTGAGACCGTCTATAGGAGACAGAGACGGTCACAAACTTTTAACCATCTTAAGCGTCAACTAGCTGCACCCCGCGGATGCAACCGCGTATAACTTTCGATCCCGCGGGAATATCGGGATGAAAAATAGTTGGCCGATTCTCAGACCTACTCGACATGCACACAAAATTTCATGAGAATCGGTCCAGCCATTTCGGAGGAGTTCAATCACGCACACCGTGACACGAGAATTTTATATATTGTCAGCCGATGTCAGTGCAACAACACGGCATTATAAATAAATTCTAAGTTAATAAATATAAATACATATATCTACCTAACAGCTACCTACAACTATATACAAATATGAATTTAGATTGTATGTATGACCATTTACATCCCACATGTTATACAGAAAAATGGACACTCAGACTATCAATTAATTTATTTTATAAAGTAAGACTATTCATGGGATATCATTAACACAAGATTCTTCTATTCATTTAGAGCAGGGGTTCCCAAGCTTTTCTTGGCTAGGAACCACTTTTATATTATTCTTGAAAGCAGGGACCACAACGTACGTATAATAAAAATTCTCACTCACTACACGTCAACCAACGGCTTACTTTTTATTTTGACTTCTGCGGAACACTGGTTGGGTACCATTGATTTAGTGCAAGTATATATAGTTTAGAGAACTCATAAGCATTTACACCATTTTTATGACCATATTGTTTTCTGTATATATCCGGATTATAATTCCGCGATTGGAACAAACAGTGCTCCATATTCTAGTACGAGCCTAATGAATGGACCTGTACAGTAGACACGTAAAAGGAAGCAATACCTCATGCAGTATTCAACAAAGTATCCACTATGTAAGCGCCAGTAATAGACAATGTACATAACATTATGACAATGTTGTAACTAAAGCGAAACAATCGTTATACAAGACAGACATGTATGAATAAACAAACGATATTACCACAAAAATGCAGGACTTACCCATGTTTATTATTTAGCTTTTAATTATTCGTTTAGGAAAACCAGTGTCGCATACACTGGTTTTCCTAAACGATTTTAGAATTAATAAATAGTTGGTTGTGTTGACTTTTAATTAGGAATGATATGAATATGAGTTAACACGCTATGAATCATGGTCTGGTAATGTCCCACCATGATTCAGGCCATATCGCGGCGGTGAGGAACAATTGCCGAAGATCGTCCCTTTATCCAGACATCTTGGATAAAGTGACTTAAACTGGGGAGGCATTTTGAATCCCTTTTATAGGAAGAAGAGACTTTCATCAGAGCACATTGTCTTCTACTGCGTCCACTTAAGGTTATTGAGCGGTCCCCTAAAGATAGAGAAGAAGTGTCCTGATGATTACCAGTCCCGGGGAACCTCACAAAAGGAGCCACCGATGGCAACCCTAGTGGTTTTTGTGGGTCATTCAGTCGCGAGCCCACACGCCATCGGATACCACCTAGAAGACGTGTTAATCCCGAATTCCATACACAAAAGCATAATTAGTGTGTAGATGTGTTGGCCCCGTACATCCTCTCCTCCAATACTCTCTATATATTATACTCACAATCCGTATGAAACGCGACATCAGAGCCGTGCCTTCCATGGGAGCAAAAGAGCTTCTCTGTGCTGGTGCATATAGTCTGCAGATGTAGTGTCTCCCTTTGCTGGTGCATATTATCTGCAAATGTAGTGCCTCTATGTGCTGGTGCATATTTTCTGCAAATGTAGTGCCTCCCTGTGCTGGTGTATATTGTCTGCAAATGTAGTGCCTCCCTGTGCTGGTGCATATTGTCTGCAAATGTAGTGCCTCTATGTGCTGGTGCATATTGTCTGCAAATGTAGTGTCTCCCTGTGCTGGTGTATATTGTCTGCAAATGTAGTGCCTCTATGTGCTGGTGCATATTGTCTGCAAATGTAGTGCCTCCCTGTGCTGGTGTATATTGTCTGCAAATGTAGTGCCTCCCTGTGCTAGAGCATATTGTCTGCGAATGTAGTGCCTCCCTGTGCTAGTGCATATTGTCTGCAGATGTAGTGCCACCCTGTGCTGGTGCATATCGTCTGCAGATGTAGTGCCTCCCTGTGCTGGTGCATACCGTCTGCATATGTAGTGTCTCCCTGTGCTGGTGCATATCGTCTGCAGACGTAGTGTCTCCCTGTGCTGGTGCATATCGTCTGCAGATGTAGTGTCTCCCTGTGCTGGTGCATATAGTCTGCAGATGTAGTGCCTCCCTGTGCTGGTGCATATAGTCAGCAGATGTAGTGTCTCCCTGTGCTGGTACATATCGTCTACAGCTGTAGTGTCTCCGTGTGCTGGTGCATATCGTCTGCAGATGTAGTGTCTCCCTGTGCTGGTACATATCGTCTACAGATGTAGTGCCTCCCTGTGCTGGTGCATATCGTCTACAGATGTAGTGCCTCCCTGTGCTGGTGCATATAGTCAGCAGATGTAGTGCCTCCCTGTGCTGGTGCATATAGTCAGCAGATGTAGCCTTGCACTATCTCTCAGTAGTTGTTGGGTTTTTTGCAGATAATCCCGTATAGCTATATTCACTATCTTACGTTCCACATGTCGTGTCAGATTCTTCGTGGCCGAATTCCTCCGAGACAGCTCGACCGGAAGACGGCTGTAGTATGTAACTTTTTTACGAACTTCTCCGGTCTCATATAGTGGCGCAAAGAACAGCAAAACTTACCGCTTTGACGGAGTTGGCTATGAGCGAGGCGGTCTTCCGGTAAGTCTTGGTGAGGTAGTGCGCGAACCGCTCGTTCTCCGTCTCCTTGCTGCCCAGCTGCATGAACTCGCCCTGCACTAGGTCCGTCACCACCTGGAACATCACGTCACGTTATTACATGAGAGGAAATAAGAACATCACATCACATTATTACATGAGAGGAAATAAGAACATCACACCACAACACATTACTATTACTGCAAATGTTTTTATTCAAAATAGAAACTACAGTTAGTTACATCTGCTACCGGTTCAACCCTAGCCCTGTCCTGAGTAGAGTCGGCGAAACAAACTCAGCGGGACTCGCATAAATGAGGCACCTATTAGCTGATACAGTTTATAATTTTATAATGGCAAAAAATATAATATAATGTAATTTTTTAAGCCTCCTACTATACTTAGTTTTCTTATAAAATATGTCCACTGTGGTTGTTCAAAGAAACTACATGACTATATTATGGTAGTAAGTAGTAATGCAAACAGTCCGTTTGTGCAAGAATGTGTTGACTGTACCATTTATTATAATTTAAGTTATTAAACCGAATGATCGAGCAGAAAATGTGAGAAAAATCTTCTGTTTCATGTATACATATTATGTACATGAAATAGAAGTGTATGAAATGGACAGAATTCGTCAGCATTTTGATGATTTCTGTGTGATAATAAAGAAAAAACATTTTGTATTTAGTCGACGTTATTTTGGGCACGGTATTAGCCTTTATTAACATATTTGAACTATATGATCTGCCAGGACTAGAGTGAAATTAGGAAGAATCGACGACATAACATTATGAGAGAGTTAGAACCGTAAATCTGTACTAGAACAGTTAGTAATTGAAATACTCCAATAGCACCTTAGGCAGTCCCAATCTGATTGAACAAGTTTCACACTAGACTGATACGACACAATGTAATTACTGTTATACCTATTACAATATGAAAACATGTGTGAGAAGGCAATAATTTTCCTCCGAAATATAAACGTCAATAGTGATAGAAGTTTTTGAACAGTTTTAGCTTGACCCCGCGCATGTTTGTCTCAAACCTTGCGAAATCGTCTTCACCTACTGCTCTACAGATTCTTATGAAACCGCACACAACAGTGTCCGTGACAAAAGACAATACATTAAGATGACTTCAAATTCATTAGAAAAATCGTGAATTATAGTTGTCTTGTAATCATAAGCTATTAGATTTGTTTTAAATAATAAATATAAAATACAAGAGGTTGAATTTGAACCTTCCCGCTAGTGACAGCCCAGTTCGGTTGTAATGTACACTACCTCGAATGACGATTCAAATATATTTTAGCATGATTCGTATATGTAAATACAATATACATACAAGATAGGTACATTCAGACTTGCAAATATTCGAATTACTTTTATTTGAACTATCAGTTTCGGGCTTATAGTAAAATTTACCTTCAGACCGAACATATGTTCCGCAGTTTCACCTACGTAAATAAGTCACAAAAATAAAATAAAAGCCGTAATAGAATTATCCTCTAGCTTACGCGAGCGCGTAATATTCAATTGCTCGACAGTTTTTCACTCGATTTTTCTGTTCATCGTTTTCATCGTTTAAAATCTTCAATTATCGAGTGACTCCAGTTTTCAGTAATTTTTCAACATAATTGTACAATAATTAACAGTTTTGACTATTTATGGATAATTTTGCAACGTTATCGCCCGAGCAGGAAATTATATGGTGTCTGACCGTGGCCTGGTGTTGTAATGACACATCGGTCATTAGGGACCCCACAGTTTAATTACTCGTTGTTCTAAACCGCAGCTGTTATTACTTGCAAATGGCTCTGTGTAAAATATGGTTTTTATACGTCAAGTGAGTCAAATAAATAGTAAAAATGTATCTGTTTTATATGTATTGTGTTGTTTCATACATCGGGTTCATACATACATATGAATATTCATAATATTCTTAATATTAATTATTTCTAAACGTGGATTTAAAGTGAAACTCTTATCGAGGCTGAATAATAAGGCTTGCTTTATGAGCCTTACGAACGGACGAACTGTCGAAATCGATCAGGATTTCCTACGAAACAAAAAAATTTTAATGGCTACTTTATTGATCTGATTGATGATCGATTGGTAACGATTCAATTCCCGGATTCGATGCCTCAACTTTGTGTGAGAGAAAAATTAAACACTTACTTATTAATAAACATAGAATAACTTTATCCAAGTAATAACCTAGTAATAAATTGACATCTGTCAAATTCCATAATAAAAAACACTTAAAAAGTATGGAATTTGACAGATGTCAGTTTATTACTAGGTTATTTACTTGGACGAAGTTATTCTATGTTTCTTAATAAGGGGGTTTTAGTATTTTTTTAGTAGTATGTAAATCAGTACTGATTTTGAGCAGACAAAACATAAACCTGTAACTATATTATTTGGTCGAATGACAAACTAAAGGCTGCCGTCACACTAAGCAGATACGATATACATAGAGAGCTATATGGACAGGTATGCGCTCAGATACAGATATCTTACCACATCTGCATAGTGTGTGACAGCTCTTAGTTTATACTAAAAGCTTGAAGTGTTTGATTGTTTTTTACGAATGCGCTATTCTTATAAACTACTGGCCAGAATTGAAAACAATAATCCATGATAGACAGCCAATTTATCGAAGGTGGCTGTATACCATAAAGCTGCGCGACCATAGCAAACGCCACATACCTGGCTGAGAACCATTGTGACCTCGTCGCTCCGAAGGCGAGCTATCATCATCGAAGCCACGGCGAGGATGAAGTCGCCGGCCATCGCTACCTGGAAACAACAAGCAATATTTACATCTCAGGGAGTCAACATAAAAACACAATACTTATCTTATTTCTATAGTAGGTATAAGGGGGCAAAAGAGAACTCGGAGCCATTTACATGACCACAGAGGCCCGTAGACGCAGAGAGTCTATACAGATCAGTGTCGATAGCCAGACAATAGACCAATCTACTCATACCTAATAATACTATTCTTATAAAGACGAAAGTTTTTAACTTTGTCTGTGTGGGTAATCTACGGAAATACTGGTACATAAAAATTCTTTCACTAACAGAACGCTTCAAAACATGGACTATACATATTTTTTTAAATTGGGACAGGGTTTAGGCAAGTTAGAACGACGGGCTTTGGAAATATTCGTTATTAAAATAATTTATTCCTTTTTTTTATGATTCGCGTTCAAATTTATAGACAAGTAAGTAACCAAACATTCAAAGAGTATTACTACAAAGCCTATCTGTATTCACATAAACAAAAAAGTTACAGCGATACACTACAATGAACATTTCAGACGGGGTTATTGCACTTATAATACGCTATTATTTTACGAGTAACAAAAGGAAAGTGTCGCGGCTATTATACAATATTTTATATCATCGCTACATATTATATATACATATAAAATATAGAGGACATTGTGAACTACATTTTTTGTCATTGAAGTGACTTCGTAAGACTTGAAATACAAAAAGTAGGTGGCGCTGATGCGTCTAAAAATTGGTTTTTCATCATTTTCGCTAAGAAAATGGTTTTATATTTAAAAATTGTAAATGAGAAAGTTGATCCTCTTCAAATTTGCAACATTTTTTTTGTATTTCAAGTCTTACGAAGTCACTTCAATGACATAAAATGTAGTTCACAATGTCCTCTACAATTTTTTTTCAAATAAACTTTTCCCTAAAGCCCATGGATTCGAAGAAAAACGCAATTCAATTTTTTTTGGATTTTCTCAAAATCAGCAACAGATGAGACTTCGCCAATCTCCCGTTCTGCTATTTACATGCCCCTCTAACGATATATCAAGTCAAATTTGCTCGTGTAATTTGTTCCCCATTTCCTTTTTTTTATTACAGATTGACTGTACTATTAATAAAATTAGACAAGCGGTCTACCTTGCTATTGCCGTGTCATGCAAGTTTATGTGGCTGTTAGTTTACGGCTCGATTGCCGTAACAAGCAATGTCACACTTCCAGTAACAGGTAATGTTATTGGTGCAGCTGTAACGTGACTGGCACGACCGGGGTAGCACCTCACCGGCGGTGAAGGAGGGCACGCACCATTGAATATGTTAATGGACGTCGATACTGACTAAACGGCTCGGATATTGTGCGTGCGCTCTGTTCTCTGGCCGGAGAATTTTCC
>LUGF01003884.1:414515-433532 GCA_001625245.1 Calycopis cecrops | reverse complement strand
GGGGGGCTTGAAGGGCAGATAACCATTAAGCCTAACCGTGCGGATGTTTATAAGCATTTACCGAATGGTCCCGATTGCTAATTTGTCACCCTTTTTTTGACGCAGGGGAATAGACAGCGTACGTAAATGTACGCTGTCTAGGTGCCTGGGTGGCTCCTAGATACAGGGTCGGGCTCGGCAATTAGGGTGCAATACCGACTTGGCCGCTATAATTAGAGTGTTCCATATCCGCAGGCTACAGAATCCCCCCAGCGACAGGTTGGTCCAAGCGAAAAGACCAGTTTTCCATCCTACGTTATAAACAATCACGTAGACACTCCGCGGAACCCCGCTTTTCCCTCGCACTGTAGAGTAAACGAAACATAACTTTCCAACGATCGCAGTTGGTCAAACAGCGGCGCGTATGTACACGGTTCACTCTCGGTTAGATCAAATATTGAACGTAAAAACAAGCTCGGACTCACGCACCACTCTTACTATTTAATTTATATTCAATAGTGTAAGAGCAGTCAGACCCAGGATGACCAGCGCCCATAAATATCCTCATAATTGTGATACCGTGTTGTTCTTCTACCCGCCAAGGAGCAATCGGAAACTGACAAACTGTAGGAAACGCGATAACACACGTTTCTTTACGGCAGTCGCAAGTGAGCGCAGGCATCTCCCCGGTAGTGCCGACCTAATTCAGCTGCAATGTAGCATTGACACTACTCTTTACCCGCGGCTCCGCTCGCGCACGTAAATTTGTTTTTTAGTAATGAAGTTCGTAATGAAGAGCATCCTTTATCTTTTCTAATACCTCTAAGAATTTGTGTACGAAGTTTCATGATAATTAGTGGAGTAGCTTTAGCGTTAAAACAAATAAATATTATAAAAAAAGAAAAAAAAGACGTAACAAACTTATATTTACATTTATATAAGTAGGGATTGTGTATACTTTACACACATATAATAAAATAAAACTAAACAGCAGTTAACTAAGAAAGCTACGTTACACGTATCACCGTTTTCTAAATAACCTCGACCTTCACGAATGTTACACTTTTTGTGTTACACTTCACAAACAATCATACAACATAGTGGCACATTCACACATCAATGAGTTATCAATGGGAAGATTCCCATGCTTCCACCATTTGTTATTCCATACGAGTCACAATGACCCATTAACGACATAGCAACAAGACAGACCTGTCAAATTAGGACGCGTCCATACTAAGTCGGTTATTCCGTATAACCCTGTCGTGTTGGAATGTCCTAAATTACCATGAAACTCCTCTGCGCCGCATCACAATGCGTTTTAGCATGGTATTTCCATCATATTCATGTCATCGCCTCGTTTTATGCTCCTGATTACTAAGAGAGGCCTTGGGCGCGCCATTTGCATAGTCCATCGATTGCATTTAAAGTGACTGAAGAACAAACAGGGTTCTGATGGGTGATATAAGCGGCATTTCCGTGGTGTGGATACATCCGTTCATCATCTTGTTAGTAACAATATAAGACATAATCGATAGGAAAAACTATCCAATAGGAATCGTCATCGCATATGCTGATAAAATTATGCATCTCGTCTTCTGTTATTCACATACAAAAAGAGATTATCGTTATATCCAACTAATTATATAAAGGCGAAAGTTTATATCTTTGTTTAAAATCTTTCCGCCAAAAATTATTAAACAGTTTTAAATGAAATTCGGCTGCGATATATGATTTTGATGATGACAATCTAGAATAATATGAAAATTTAGAAACACAACATAAGTTTAAACAGTTTTTAAACGTATAAAGCCGCGGGCTACAGCTAGTAATGTAGTAATTCTAAATCTTCAGAGGTTGCTGATCTTAAAACACAACATTGATAAATTACAGTGCGTAAAAAAAATTGTCTCTGGTCAATTCAACAGGTATGACTCATCATACTGGTCTCAATGATGCTCTAAAAACGTTAATGAGTATATCTCCAGCTGAGTCGTATGTTGATTTCATTACAATGGAATTTTAAGAGAAAGTGTAATTTCCTATTCGTCATTTATTTTTGTGAATTTATTTCACACCTTTATTGCAGTGGGAAAAAAGTAATAAGATGCTTATACATTTCTTTACGTCAGTAACATAATGGTTAATGAGGTATTAAAGGAATAATTGACGAAAATCATATTAAGATCTGCACTCTGCTCAGCTGCACTCACCATATTCACCATCTGGTGACATTACAAATGTAATATCACCAGATGATGTATAGGTATGATTTCGTCCAATATTTACTCATATTTTTATCTCGCTTTGTAACACATCCTTAAAGGCCTCAAAAGGAGTAAAGTCAGTTCCGCGGTCACGTGGAAACGAAGGCTAAATTAAAAGACGTTGGGTGTGCTCACTGCTCAATAAGGCGAGAATTTCACCCTCCAGGCTGCAACTCTACAAGGCGCAGGTCAGACCGCACATGGAGTTCTGCTCTCACCTCTGAGCCCCTTGTATCAGCTCCATATATTTAACCGTGTTGACCTTAAGCGACTCGAATTATTGATTAACCCGTTAATTCCATAAAGCGTGACCTTTTGGGACTTCGCAAAGAAAACTCGCTCCAAAACTTCTACAGAATTTACTACGGAAAGTGTTCCTAGTTATTACACCAGTAAGGCCATTTAATTTTGGACATCATCCTTTTTCACGTTGCGATTGTGGAGGATCCTAGAGGTTCCCAAACCCTTCCAGTTGTACTGGCCAATTTACATTCATTACTGAATTGGTCTGCAACGCATCAACGACTTTTGCTACACTGTAAGACATATATCATTGATACACAGCCTTTCCCTAAAGTTTCGCCACCGACCTACATCAGTGGACCTTGCGAGTTTCATAAGAAATGATTTAAACCAATATATTGACCTGGATCGAACCCGGGTGTGATGATATACTTATTAATTTTCTGTCAAATATTTTGTAATAAATCGTTTGGATTAACATAAAATAGTGAAAGTTATGTAAGCGTCATTTCTTACAAAATTGAATTGATGATAACGCAAGATGATTATAATCAGCAATCATAATCACCAATCAAAATACGTCCTCAGATAGACATAAGCCTCCTCCTTTGACATAAGTCACGACTCACGGTCGTAAGCTGCTTCCTTCCGTCAGCTATCTGCGACCTTGACTAGGTCATGGGTACACATTGTCGGGCGTCAAAAACTCCCATTTTGTTGCCCATATATATGCCCATAGCTAGGCCTCCCATAGCCTCCTGTATGTCACGGTCACAGGCTGCTTGCATTGAGCAGCTCCCCGCGACCTTGAAAAGGTCAATGGTTCATTATTCGGGCCTCCCAAACTTCTCTTCGAAAGCATGCGACGATATACGTAGCTAAGTCTCCCCTAGTGAACGGCATACGTCACTGTCACAATCTGCTGTCGATTAGCTCGCAACCTTGATTAGATCATCGTTACAGAGTCTAGAACACGGTATACGTATTCGATACGCGTCAATTTCCTAAAAAATAAAATATTTAATAGGGACTTAGACGTGCCATCAAATAGTAATAACTTGAAAAACACAGTATTTACCAACGTTAAAAATATGTGTCCAAAATATCATGTGCCGCCATACCTAGAACTAGAACTAGAACAATGCGCAGGTGATAAGGCCTAACAATAATGCACCTTTCGGTGCGCGTCTCTCGAAACATTTCTTCCCCAGCACACTGTTATAATATGTACACTTACCTTCTTGTGATTCCACAGCACGTTGACGGAGGGCTTGCCGCGGCGGAAGTCGCTCTGGTCGATGACGTCATCGTGTATCAGCGACGCCGAGTGGATCATCTCGCTGATCATGGACACCTGCCGCTGCGACTGCAGCAGTGCACTGTGTGGCGAGAGCAGGGACGTATTAAGCGACAGTTATACGGCGAATTAAGATTCGTATTGAGGCGTATGAAATAGACAGAACAGTATTAAGAGATGCTGAGGATGCTTTTACTATGGGCTACTAGGCAGTAGCAGGCGTCCGGATAAAAGGGAATAGTAAAACTTCGTGATTTTCTTGTTTGAGTGCCTGGCTAAATTAAGCGATGCCCAGCTGATCCGGCTTCTGTTAGGCTTTCATTTTATCAGTATAGTCTTGTCTAGTCATTGTGATATTATTTTACATATAATCAAAGGAAATTATTTCGTATTAAAGCCGATTTAATTGTCCTATTTAAAAAAAGTTTAAATCAACATTTTCCATGAGCTTAGATTTCTAAGCTCCGGAATCGAAGCCATTCAATACGCAGCCGTTTTATTTAAATCTTCGCCAAACCAAACACAAAAGCTCATTTACACATATTATATTATAATATGTGTATTAACAAAGAAGACTCAGATTACATAAGCATTTAAATCGACTGCTAAAAGTATGATACATAATGATGACATAGGTAATGCCCCTTATGTATATTATATATTTGATGATTCCACACGCGCCTATTCGCCCCACGTCCACGAGATAAAATATTATTCGCAGAATAGTAAACGCTGTGGTAAATCCTGGCGAGCGTGTGCGTAATACTTAATGTCCACCTGAGCTAATATTTAAGAAAAGAGAGACGTGAGAGCAATAATCATAAATCCAATGACCACGGGTTTTAAACCAAAGCCTTTTTTTCAGGCTTTTTTGGTCAAGTGATTAGAGAAGCTCTAATACGTATATGACGTACCTAAGCTAAAAACTGAAAACCATATACAGTAACACCCCAAAATTACGCGTTAGGCGCGACCGAGCCTAAAGCTAAAGCTATTTAGACTAAACAAGCTTAAAAATATTTAACTAATATGTACTTTTATTTGTTAAGTAGTGATAGTTGCCAACCGAGTAACTCAGGGTTCGCGTAAGTCGGGGTATTGTAAGCAGGGACCGGAAAACCCCATTTTTTGATTAAGCCTATTTTTAGGGAAAGCCTATTGAAATCTTACCCAATTGAAAGGGTAACTCAACTGATAGTGACAGTCTATCGATGTGGTAACCGTTTTGAATAAGGTTAACTACTTTTGATGCGCTTATCCAATTATAAAGGGTTAATATTTAAGCACTTACCACATGATAGGGTTACCCTATTACTATAGGATTGATTGCGCGCAGAGGTCTAAGTTGCTTGCGAGTTATAAAAACCTTATGAGTGGATAAGCTTCAATAGGGTTTTTGAATATGGTTAGTGCTTGCCCAAATTAACCCTATTGATTTAGTTAGCCTTTTAACAGACTAAGGCGACGATCGGCTTACCGGTTTGATAGGGTATTTGAAAACAAGTCTATGAAATACCCAATCAAATACCCCTTTAAGGGTAAGCGGTTCCGGTCCCATTTGTAAGTCGAAGTTTTAACTGTACAGTTTATCGAGCTAGGGGCGGCCTCCGTGCACCTCGGAGGTGGATGTAAATAAGGGACAGACCCCCATTTCACGCAAGTGAGACAAGACGTAGGTATGCGAAATGCGAAGTCAGGAATCTTACAGTTACTGTTCTTAAACAAAACAGTAAATAGCACAGAAAATTTATTATACACTTCACTGCGACAATAGTGTATTCAATTTTATTTTGAAACACATCAGATTTATAATAAATCAATAAGAATCAACGTTTTGCACAATGACTGAAAGGAATGTTATTTACTATAAACAGCAAACTAACCAATAACATACATGTTATATTTTCTCCTTACAAGTAAAGATCATTTCATAACTTGAGCCGGGTTATGATTACTCATTCATAAAATTCTTAACGTTACATTCTTCTTTTATCTTAAGATTATAAACGTTTCGGTACTTTCTAAGTTCAGACCCCGTAAGGTTTAAGGGCCTTAAGATCATTTTTGTACCTATAAAAGGGCCTCCCTTCTCAGTTCCAAGGACTCCTAACCCCGGGCCACGACGGAGCTTAATCCGGCACACGATAAGGGCGGAACTTTATTATCCTCAACTGGACAATCGAAGATCCACAATTGAAAAACTCCTATAAGTCTAACCTCTAAAGTCAAAATATATACATTATCTAGACATTAAAGTACGCAAAACACGAAGCAGATACAGTAAGTTTTATCTGCATATAAAACCATACTTCAATATATCCCCTTTGCCTACAGATACTTGACGGCAAAACATAAGTCATTGAGTTTAGTACAGGGCCGCTATTGATAGATATGCGCTCAAATATAGATATCTTACAGCATCTGCATAGTGTGTGACAACCTTAAGAGAAGTACTATAGACAAGTACCTACAACCAACAAAATAACCGATAGTGGTGAAATTGTTAATAAAAGAAGTATAAATCATATTGCACAAATCTCACGTATCTACTATAAATACTATCCTCGCTAACCTTTAGATATCGCGAAATCAGAATAGCTATCGGTTACAAAAATTTCAATATTATTTATTAGCATTACATCAGAATCGTCTAAGAATGTCGCTAGAATCATAAAGTGTATATATCTGTTGTATAATATCATTTTTTAATAGGCTTGACCCGTCGTTTGTTCCCACCGATATGATCAAAGCCATTCTCGATATTACCTTTAAAAGGTACGGTAGGTACGGTAGTAGGTAAGGTACCTAAACACCTAGCACATGCATGAAGAGATGGCTAGTATGGAGAATGCTGTTTGTGATGGGAAAGAAGAAAGAAATAAGGTAACGCATGCACTGCAGCCAATACAATGTAATTCATCCAACTATGTAAGTGCATAATTATGTACGCATCGTAAAGAAACACTTTCATAACTTCTTCTAAACGCACCATAAAAAGTAAATTTTGAGACAACAATACTTCATACAGCATAACCTCTTTAAAAATATTATGCTAGTCACCAAACGACTCTAACCACGGGTTTGCCAAAACCTGCTGGTTTTGTTGTATAGCGGGGGAACCTTTTGATTTCTGAATTTAGATATTTAACGTCTCACTAACACATTCACACAAGACATTCCGTCTTCCCTACTTCCCCTCACATGGACACTTGCCTGTTTTCACCATACACGTGGTAGTTGACGGCCTTCGCCATGAGTATCGCCACCATCGGCCTCAGCGCCTTTCCCTGCCCGTCGAAGTAGTATGTAGCTATCGTGTTCAGTTCCGGCTGGTTTGTGTTCCGCTTCAACTCCTGTGGGACAAACAAACTAAACATGAGTTTGGATCTAATTGGATAAATATATAATATAGCTGTGCCCCGCGGTTTCACCCGCGCTTAATTTCTAAAAAATCGATATAAATTTCAACACCCTATTTCACCCCCCTAGGGGATGAATTTTTAAAAATCCTTTCTTACCGGATGCCTAGGTCATAACATCTACCTGCATACAAAATTTCAGCCCGATCCGTACAGTGGTTTGGGCTGTGCGTTGATAGATGGCTATGTCACCTTTGAGTTTTATATATATAAAATTCTCGTGTCACAGTTTTCGTTGCCATACTCCTCCGAAACGGCTTGATCGATTCTCATAAAATTTTGTGAGCATATTGAGTAGGTCTGAGAATCGGCCAACATCTATTTTTCATCCCGATATTCCCACGGGATCGAAAGTTACGCGGATGAAACCGCGGGACGCAGCTAGTATATATATAGATGTCCTATTCTAAGCAGTGGACGTGTTCTAGCTGATGATGAAATAAATAAATAATCATAATAGCAATGGTTAAGTAAAGATGGAATATTTTTCACAAATTCATTGGTCAAACAATTGCACATAAAAACAACCTCATTCTGTATGTAATTTTCTCATTTGCTTTTCAACAAGATATATTATCTCACTTCCATAAAAAGTCATAGCTATTAGTATTGGTATTACGACCCGGACCCTTCTTGAGGGTGACGTTATCAATACCAGGGTAGTCCCGTCCTGTTATCGGTTATGTCACCTCGCTAACCGCATTAATAAAGATCTGCTCTTTTACGAGCTACAAAGCGCAAATATACACATCGATTTCAATCTAGTAAATTTCTTGACTGTAATCGACGAGAAAAATCACGAGTTATGACAGTTCATAGTTAGACTCATTATTGAGTCATTATTAACTCATTATTGAGTAAAATATATTTGTAATTTGTAAGTAATTTTATTAACTGTAATATTATATTCTGGTATTATCCTGAAATGAATAAATTCTATTTTATTTTTTGTTGTAAATTAATAATCCGCTTACAAGATCCCGACACTTTACATTCAGTCCGAGATCATCCGCCTCATATCTCCGTGATCTCCGGTCGGCACGGTATCGTAATATCTTCAAGGTTGTTTTCAGCTAAAGGCTGTCACACATTATGCAGATGCGGTAAGATATCTGATCGCATATCTGTCAATATCGCTCTCCATACAAAACTCAAGGAGCACCACACACTGCAGATAAAATGTATCGTATTGTAGTATCTGTAATTCTGTAGGCACAGACAATATCAAAGGATGGTTTTATTTGTAGATAAAATCGTATCGTATGTGCCTAGTGTGTGACAGCCTTAATACTGCCATCATCACAATGTATTACTCATTACACTGATTTTATGAAGCGTGTAATAACTAATATGAGGACTGAAGTAATTTTATAGTAACAGGTAGTGCCTTGCTGCATTGTGATCTAATATATAAAATTCTCGTGTCAGAGTTTTCGTTGCCATACTCCTCCGAAACGGCTTGGCCGATTCTCAAGAAATTTTGTGAGCATATTGAGTAGGTCTGAGAATCGGTCTACATCTTTTTCATCCCGATATTCCTACGGGATCGAAAGTTACGCGGGTGAAACCGCGGGGCGCAGCTAGTCTTATATATAAGATTCTCGTGTCACAATGTTCGTACCCGTACTCCTCCGAAACGGCTTGACCGATTCTCATGAAATTTTGTGAGCATATTGAGTAGGTCTGGGAGTCGGCCAACATCTATTTTTCATCCCGATATTCCCACGGGATCGAAAGTTACGCGGGTGAAACCGCGGGGCGCAGCTAGTAATTTTATAGTAAATGATAGAGCACGGCCGGGAGAGATATCTCTCGCTCATGTTATACCGCCTTCAAGTGACAGTTATGCTATCGCGTTTTGTGCGTTTTGTGAGTATCCGGTGGCCCATTAAAGGAGAAGAGGAAAGGAGGGCAACGCATTAATGCAACAATCATAATATCCATGGGCGTCGGTAGTCATTAAAAGGCACCGACTGCTCTTTTGCCCCCTGTACTAAAAAACCGGCCAAGTGCGAGTCGGGCTCGCATACCGAGGGTTCCGTACCAATCATAGGTATAGGTGTTTCCGTGAGAGTTGAGGTGAACCATACAAGCAAAGAAAGAACTTGACTATAAGTTATAAGTTGACAAACCTATAGGTACATGCGGGTGCTTGCAATCATTTAGTATGAAACGAACTACAGGTATAAGTTGGTAATATTTTTTTCAGTGATATAAATATAATTTAGTAGTTTTCAGAGTTTTATTCCTACATGTGTGCTGTAAGTTCTTACTTCTTGCCAAATTTCCCAATTATAGTAAAACAGGAAGTGCTCTATAGGTTTTAGAAAAAGTGCATTTTCATACAAAATTTGTGTATAGATGGCTATAACTTTTTATTGCGTTAACTTAGAAGCATGATTTTTTCAAGGCATCAAGACGTAATAGACCTCAGCATTTGACATAGCTATATTCAGCTAAATCCGTTTACGCATTTTCAAGAAAAAAGTCTTGACAGACGTGCGGACAGACAGGCTGGCAGACGGACAACAAAGTGATCCTATAAGGGTTCTGTTTTTTTTTCTTTGAGGTACGGAACCTTAAAAAAGAAAAACAGGTAGTTCCTTAGTGCATATGCACTTCAAACTTTTTCTCCAGCTTTACCTAACATACATAATTCTTCGATTTGCATAAATACGCTTACGTAATCATTGCGTATTTCACCAAAGGTGCATGACCCTTCGGTCTTTGTTAATTACACAAATTCCTTCCATCGTACGTCCTAGTAACATTACAAATTGTAAAAGAAGTCGACATTTTTTTTGTAATTACACTTTTGTTTACAACACTGAATAATTCAACTTAGCCAACACTTTTGTTCATTATGTTAATGAATTATTAATTTGTGTTGTTTTATAACAGTTTTCTTTGTAGTGTTACATACACACATACATAGGTACGTACTATGTACTTAGGTTTCCGAATCTGAAAAGAAAAAGCCGTATCCTTTATATGGATTTTAGCCGGTGGCCCATGGAGGGAAGAGGAGGAAGGAGGTCATCTTTATATCCATCCTCTATGCGGATTAATGTCTATCGCCATCGGTAGTTGTTTCACCTCGACTGTTGTTTTATACAAATAAAAGAAAATATTGCTCATGAGATTGTGTTGACATGTACACGAAAAAGTAAATTTCATCACTCATTTGCTTAAAGCACTTGCTACCAACATTAATCAACTATCAACGAGTATCTTGTACAATATATTGTATAACTCAACGCTCATTTATCGCCAATACTTCAAGATGAACGAAACAATTGCTTGTCAACCGTTGATTGGCATTCACGATAAAGAATTGAGAAAAAAACCGTATTATTTATAGGATCACTTAATTATCTAATTATCCGTATGTGAATTCTTATGACCAATAGAATGCAGCGCGAACAAATGAGCATGCACATTTGTATACATGTGCTTGTACATGTCTTATGAAGTTTATTTTAATGTACACAAAAAAGTAATTTTCACCCATTGATTAATTTGCAGAAGTCACTTGCTACCAACATTAATCAATATATCAACAAGTATCTTGTACAATTCGTTGTATAACTCAACACACATTTACTTATCGACAGTATAATATATTATACTTCAAGACAGATGGACGAAACAATTACGTGTGCATTCATAATTGATGGCATACATATCAACTGTTGATGGGTATTTACGATAAAGAATTGATAAATTTGCATTACATCAAGAATTGAGGTTAGTGTTGTAGTAGGGTAAAACCCGGATAGATGCCGCACTTTTAAAAAAGGCTCTTTAATTGAAAATGGGTAATAGTTATTTTTTTATTCTAATTATATATGTATAGATAGTTTATCAGTCTTTCATAGTAGACTATTTTTTTACATGTAAATATTATGAATTTTGAGTAAATCCTATTTTACTGGACCTCTAAAGAATGGGATAGTTGCCTACTATGGCGGATAGTAGCCTAAATTAAAAATTACTTCGGGGGATACTTGCCTCATATGAGAATAGATGCTTGGCTATGTGCTTTTCAAATAAAAAATAACTTGTATAATTTGAATAATCTGTTTTTATTACTTACTGTATTAAATAATAAAAACAGATTATTAATTTTCTTTATTAATTCTTTATTAAATTAATCTTTATTTAGTAATAATTAAACTTAAACTATAAATTTATAATTACAACAAAAATAATTTACTGTTGAGTAAGTGTTTATTTTATTTATGATATTCTATTGTATAGGGGAGCAACCGAGCAGTCGAAGCCATTTTCATAATTACCGACACCTGTATAGAGGCTATACGGATGCGCTGCCCTCCTTTCTTCTCCCAACTCCAATGGGCCACCGGCTACTTACACACCGCACGAAACGCGACAGCACAGCTGACACTTTACGCCAGACTCACGTGAGCGAACGGTACCTCCCCGGTTGTGCCGGCCCAATGCGGCTACATGCAAGCATGCAGTGTGACACTACCCCTTACTAAAGTAAAATTAGTAAAGTAAAAATATATACGGTCGAATTGAGAACCTCCTCCATTTTTTGAAGTCGGTTAAAAACCAAAACCACCAAGAAAAATCTGTCTTTTCTCGTTAGAGGTTATGCTTGCGGATAGTTGCCCCAGGGCAACTATCCGCAAAAAAAAGTGGAGGAACTATCCTTTTTGATACGGATACTTGCCCTTTTTATTTACGAAATAAATAAGAAATATTTAGCAATAAAACGTAATAAACAGTGCAATTTAAGCCCAAGTGCATGCAAAGAAACAAAAATTTTACTGTAATTGTAATCAGTAATAAAATTATTTAACAAAGAACACTCACTAATTTAATTCTGACGCTCGTCAACGTGTCACCGCGGAAGATTTTCGCTCACACAGACAATACACACGCGTCTACTTTAACGGCTTATGCGGCACTGAGGCCTGTGCGGGGGACACTTTTGAATGTGATCAAAAACTAACACTATCCACAAGTGTAACATAGAGTATTTGAAACTGAGGCAACTATCCCCTCGAGGCGACTATCCGGGTTTTACCCTATATTATCTGATGCAACTATTATAACGATAAGTTGAATTTTGGTAAGCTTATCAGCTTCCGGCGAAATTATTGTTAAAGTAGGTAGTAGTTTTAGTTAGACTACCTACTACCTACTAAAAAAATAAATAAGAATAAGATTGTATAATAATATAAGGGCATATTTTTTCCATTTAATTCCAGAAATTTCCAAACTCCATAAACTTTATATTGAAGTTTGTTCGTCCCTTATACAGTAGTTATTAACCTGGTATACAGTTTTAACAATAGGCTTAACCATGTGAGTGGGTTGACATATTATGGGTTATCCCGTATCAGACGATAAATAAATATGACACATTAATTATTATTAATTAACATACGAACAATATATTACAATAGTAATCATAAAGGCAATATTTGTCTAAAAAATGAAATGATAAAATTATTGTTAGATTTGCCAATTGATGTGTATGCCAGTCATTGGCACATGCATCAACCATAAATGTCAGTGTGTAAAAATAGTCGTCTAATAGACCCGCTACACATAAAGAATGACTTGCACAAACCGCTCCGGGGCACACACTCAATGCCGTCCCATGTGTTAATTGCGCTAACTCACCGACACAAACTTACACTCACTTGAAAACAAATTGAGAAGGTCAGAGCATAATCAAAACACAAACTAACGAGACATCTATAGGAAATAGACCTTCATTATGATTAGTACGCCCGGTCAAATGTGACTCCATATACAGTGCACCAGTTTGAGAAAATAAAAATATTTGACAATCATATCGTACATCTCGAAGCCCTACTTCATAAAAGGCAAACCTGACTAACTTATATCAACGCACAACCGAAACTACTTTAGTTACCTATAAACTTGAAATATCATTTCTTTTCATGATGTAAGTGAAAATGGATTTTTAAAAATTCAACCCCTAAGGATGAGTAATAGGTTTTCTTATGTTACACTATTTGATTACGATTCAATTATCAAAAACACATTTTATCACAAACATAAACAGGACCGTTTGTTTCCCTTAGGGTAGATTTTACGCGGGGGATATCGCGAGGCTACCCTAGTGTTTTTATTTTGCGGATAGTAGGTTCGTTAAAGAGCGCGTCTAAATAATAAGTATAGATTAGATTTCTATTGTAATAATATTGCGAAAGTTTGTATGTTTGTTTACTTGTTTATAGCTTCTTCACGCAAAAACTGCTGTACCGTTTTCCATTAAATTTGGCACACACATAGAGAGTAACTTGGATTAACACAAGATAGTTTTTACCCCGAAAAAATGTTCCTATGGGATGCCAAAGGATGATTTTCTATTTACGCGGGTGAAACCGCGGGGTGCAGCTAGTTATTCATAACTCTAGCTGACGTAAATCTAGATAGCCAGCAATGACTATGACTACCATGTTAGCTTTTATGACTTTAGTCTGGGTGTTGCAATATAACCAGGTGTTGCTAATCTGTGACGGTGCGAACACCTGGCAACACACCTCACAAGTCACAACTAAACTGCATTATTAAAATGGAGTCTGAGTCCTGAGACCAATCACGACATTTTATGAAAATCACTATCGCAGTCCACCCGTGACCATGGCTGCTGTAAAGCTTCTGAAACGTCGGGCTTGTTGAATAATTAAATAAACTCTGATAAAGTTGTTTTATTATAAACTAGCTGTGCCCCGCGGTTTTACTCGCGTTTAATTTCTAGGAAATCCATATAAACTTCAACACCCTATTTCACCCCCTTAGGGGTTGAATTTCTAAAAATCCTTTCTTAGCGGATGCCTACGTCGTAAGATCTACTTGCATACGAAATTTCAGCTTGATCAGTCCAGTGGTTTGGACTGTGCGTTGATAAATGGTTATGTCACGTTTGAGTTTTATATGTGATCTATCATTATCGATGTTTGGTTCAGTAACATACCAAAAAATCCAGAAGCGTATAAACAGTGGTTGATATCGTTCATTACTGCGCAACCCAACGAATATTCGCCAAATATATTATGTATATTAAGGGGTGTGTCTGTTTTAAAATTATAACAAAATGCTCGCTATTCTAAGGGCTAGGACACACTCGAATTACGAATCACAGATACATACGCATAAATTAGGTTCAACTAGGCAAAAGTATAAGGGTGACAGGTGCCATGTCGAGGTGCAAAGGTCTCGCGCACATGATACCACCTTAAAGAAAAAGAAGATGAGGAGATAAGAGAAAGAAAATAAAGAGGAAAAATTTAACGCGCATTTTTTTTTTATTTCTCCTCTTTTTTTTCTGCACTACCACAACGCATATATAGCTATGCCACAATCACTGAAAAAAATTAAACGGCTTACACAAATTGTACATATAAGAGAAGATATAATCTTCTTTAATTTGTATAATTTATTTAGAAACGTTTTTTTATTACAAAATGCTTTTATTTTGCCGAGCTACCTTTTATCCCTATATAATATGTACATATATTGTATTATTTTATAACATAATATGAAGAATATTTTAGAAGAAAAATACAAATTACATAATAAAACATAGATAATAATTAAAAACAAAACGTAAATTGCATTTTTCCTGAGAATTATTTTTATATCTTTGAAAATATTTTATTTAAAGAAGTAATTTATAAGTAAATATGATAGCTGCATGCTGTGTGATGTGTCCGCCAGTCTTAAGCCTGGTTTACACAGTACGAGCTGCTTGCTGCTTCGCCACTATACAGCAGCTCGGCTTGTCAACTCGTATGCCTGTAGGTCGGCTGGCCTTTGCTACACGCCATCAATAGCTGCTGCTCAGCCCTTGTACATTGTCGCGATGGCGAGTGAATGTGTTAATAATAGTAATAATATTATATTTAATAATATTAATATTAATAATATAATAATAGTAATAAAAAAACGGTGATTACAACAATATTATTGTACGAATTGAAAAATAGAGAAAAAAAACAAAAAAAGAGCGAAAGAAAAGGGTTTGAATTAGAGATTTGATGATGCGTTGCTGCCAGGCCAGCAGGCGAGTGAAAACAAAAATGTTGAAGTAACTCGGATGCGAGTCCAAGACGCACGTCCGTGTAACACGTAAGTTAATCGAGTCGAAATTGAGCGATACGGATACTGCAATGTACTACTCGGCAGGCTGACTCGTACGCTAGCTCGCACTGTGTAAACCAGGCTTTACCCACGTTAAATATATTACAAAGAACATTATTTTTAAGAATCACTTTAATGTGTTATCCTAAATATGACCAATTGTAATAATATAAGATTCATAAGCATACCGTAGATTTTTTTATATCATACTCCGTATTACGTATAACACTTTGTGCACTGGTATATATTATGATTGGACTGGAGATTTTACTCCTTAATGCACAATAAAATGTTTAACATAGCCCTCAGTCAGTGACATGACCGCCGAAACCATCCTCTTGGTAATAAGTTCTAATTTTGCGAACACTACTCTACTCTAAAACCTAATCTCATCTGTTTATAGTATTCAGGCGTTTCTGGCAAACTTAACGAATCCACTAGTTAGTTTTTTTTATGATATAGGAGGGCAAACGAGAAGTCGGAGCCATTTTCATGACTACCGACGCCCACAAACATCTGCATAGAGGCTATAGATGCGCCGCATACAGATACGCTGCCCTTTCTCCTCCCACCACCATGGGCCACCGGTTACTTACACACCGCACGAAACGCGACAGCACAGCTGTCACTTTACTCCAGTCTCGTGTATGCGAGAGGTACCTCCCCGGTCGTGCCGGCCCAATTCGACTGCATGCAAGCATGCAGTGAAGCCTCTTACTATTTAACGGTATTCAATATCTATAATAGTGTTTAATTTGTTGAAACAATTTAATTGGTTTGACAAAGATGACAAACAAGAAATCAATTTAAAAATGTGTGTCAGCTTTGTTACGCGATATGCATAACTCTTTAGGAAAGAACACAATCCTGAAGTTAAAAGGTGAGCAGTAAGCACTGTAAAGCGCTGCACTGGTACTATTACACACGGTCTTATTTTTTAAAATATAGTATAAGGGGCAAACAAGCAGTCGCAGTCATTTTCAGGACCACCGACTCGATACACTACAGGCGGCTGAGTCACGAGGAATGTCAAAGTTAAACGACCAAGAATAAAGAAAGTGTTTGTCGTCGGCGCGTACCCGCCAGTTTAGAAAGAAGGTCAGCGCCAAGTTTCGCGCGGTTTCACGCCGCACTTTCCATCTAACGCAACGGACATTCAGCACACAGATTATATTAATGACGGCAAATCTTATAAGTCAAGGTCTGATCTCTGGGAGCTTGCAACGTTTCGTTGCGGTCGTTTGCGTTTGATCGGTACCGTTTAAATGTCAAAGATGATGTTGATTGGAGAAATGACTCGATGTAGTGGGGAGATGGAAATAAATTGTGAGATACGTAGCTTGTATGTATTAGTACTCATACAGCTCTATAGAATGCACAAGCTCCGTGATGCAAATAAATTGGATTTTTGAGGTCATTATTATCCTCCTTCCTCTAATGCTGAACGCCTGTCAGTTGGAGTTTTAACTCAGATACGTAACTTTAAAACTACAGCCGCGAAATAAATTCTAATGAGAAATGACTAGTTTATAGCAGTGCTGATTCGCTAATTTATTAACAATTACGAGTGGTGCAACGTCCTAAAAATCTGCTCCATTTACAAACATATAATGTAATGGCCATTAAGCTAATTTACCGTCAATTTTCAATGCCAATTGCATAGTTTATCAATTTCACAGTTCTTTTACTATTACTGCTAGAACAACGCGTAGTAGTAGTTAACGAGTTATTTGACTCAATCCATGCTAAATCCGTATGAAAAGTGAACTAAACTTAGATTATTTTTCTTCGTAAGAATACTTTATATTCGCAGCACTATAATATATATACCTATCATAAAGAGTAACAGACAAGATTAGAGTAGAGAAATATGAGCTAAGATGGTCTGGCCTTATGTAGATGATGAATGAGCTATGACCGAGAAAATTTATATAGGTAATACGAATGGAAGTACCGTCTTCAAGATAACATTAGATGACACAAAATGTAATTCACCGGAGTATACTTCCAATAGGTAGTCATAATAATAGAAAAAATAAGATAAACACGCAAAAATATCTAAAAAATATCTAAAAATTCATTGTCTCTTAGATAAGGATAACTTGATACGACTACTTACAAATGTTACAAATAAAAGTACAAGTAAGTATGTTACTTCGTAAATTATTCTTAGTACTAAATAAGTAAGGAGACAAATGACACAATCACTTGTAAATTGCAATACAGAATTATAGTCATCCTTTTGTTTTGCCGAAGTCAAGTAAAGACAAATTGTCCTCATTTTTAACAATGCACATACACGATTACGCAAAATTATATTGTATTTAACATTATCATAAAATAACAAGGCGTACGAAAATGTGGAAATATATGTCAGTGAGGCCTAATCTCATTTTTATATCTTATAATTAGTTGTTTAAAAAAAAAACTCGGCACGAAAAGCGATTGCATCTGATTGCACAAATTGTTGAAATGTTTAGCAACGTCCGGAGACGGAGAACGCATCCTTAATCTTTGGACTTGCAATTCTATGTGGTGAATTATGTTTGCAGTGTAGCCAACCTTGATGGGTAATTATCAAATACTAGCTGCGTACTCACGAAGCATGAAGGTGTGTTATGCCTTCGTTGATAAACAGACAAGTTAACCCCGAAACATTTTTGCAAATCGGACCCTCTCCTCTTTAAACAAACTTAAATATTTACATCAATATTCAGTAGGTATCGAAATTAAAGCGGGTCAAACCACATATTTTATTCATCCAATAATGTTTTTATCAATTATAATATTTTTAGAAGCACTCAAACCCATGTTGCTAATTCAATAATGTTTTCATTTCGTTTTAGCAAATCTATATTAATATTTTGAAATTAAAGATTTTGGTTGATTGTGAACACGCCAAGCTCAGTAACTACTGTTTTACTGTATGTGTATTAGATAGCGCATTTATTAATGAAGACATCATCTTGTTACGACTTATACGCACTAAAATCTAAATTAAAATAAGTGTGTGATGATCGTGACTTCAAAAACGAATCCTCGAAGAACAGTGTCTGTCATTGACAATGGCAAAGATTCTCCTACATTCAATAATGGAAGTTGAAAGAAACAACAAATAGCAAAATTTATAAATTTCTATTCATCCTATTGAAACGTTGCGAAAGAATCATAGATTACAATATTAAGTATTAGGAAAGGAAACATTTAAATACATATTTATCGATATTTTAGACTTTCACATATTTATATTATTATAAATGTACATAAAATCAACATCAGGTTCTACAATCACAAATATAGGCTCGTGTTACATTTCTATTCCTTATTCCTGTTTTTTTTATTTATTGTGGACTTATTTATTTTTATTTAAAAATTCTTTGAAACCCGTAACTAATTGGTAACAATGATTATATTATAATTAACTTGACTATAATATGATTAACGAGGGGTATGTAGGTTACATATCCCTCGTTAATCATATTCGAGATTTTATTGTTCCTGTATCTCTATCCGTATCCTAAACTATACACATTTACCAATATTACAAAGATGAAAAATGCTAATATGACAGCCGTAATATGTATAAAAGGCCCGACTTGCAAAATATATTCGGTGTTAGTCTATATACCGAGGCAGCTTATGATGTAGGGATCATCACCCTGGC
>LUGF01003884.1:398783-414450 GCA_001625245.1 Calycopis cecrops | reverse complement strand
TGAAAAACAATAAATGGTAATAATCTATAATATTGTCTATACTTATTTCAAACGACAAAACTTAAAAGGCAGCCCTCGTATTTAGGCTTAATATTATGAGTAGTAACTAATTTCAAGTAACCGATATCGTGTTCAGCTCACGCTCGAATAAAACTGCAGTTTCACAACAGCAGCTACCACTACATATGCGAACGTTGCACACACTGATCAATTACCAAATATATATTACATACTTAAATCTCATTTCTTAAAGGAGTGTCGCTTATAAATATTCATATCACTATGTCTACATACGAAGAGATCGCCGTATTCTGCAATCGCACAGCCACATTTCCATATAGCCGAATATTAACTAAATTGTTTTTTAATATAGCAATTTCACCTACAATTTTAGCTACATTTTTTGTACACTTATGATTCTCTTACTGTTACTTGGATGAGATTGTTACTGTTACTTGAGCGAAGCTTCTTCTGGCTACACAGTCTCATTTTTATGTACCTAAGGATTTTTATGCAGATGGAGGGAAATTAGAATTATTTCCAACTTTTTCTGTTTTCCTGCGATGAAATTTGCTACAGGACAGTCAGAAGTATGTATGTTTCTTGTGTGTACTACGTACTGATGTACGAAAGGTTTTTTTAAGTTACTTTGTGCGATGAAACACTACATCGACAACATACACCGACTCAGAATATTTTTCGTTATGCATCATATCCATTCTTTGGCTGAGATCTAAGAATAAGGTACAACAATTTTGAACCAAAATTTTAAGGACAGTTAAATAAGATAAAAAAACTCTATGCTGAAATCCATAAGCTTCGAGTTACCATTGCGATTGGATAAAATTAACATTGATTCCAATGCCTTTCTAACAAAACAAACACGACCTTATAAAGTCTGTTGTATTTTCTAAGTGGCAAACACATAAGGCAACCAGTCCATACGTTTCCTTTATATAGTGAGGAAAGGAGAATTTAGAAAATTTAGATCCAGTAGAACAGCATTCACGGCCGGACCTACATCGAGACGAGTTCACTCAAGAAAGTAGGCGAACGAGATACGACTGCAGCCAGTACAAGACCCCAGTCGGCAGAGCCGGGATGAATAAGACAAACAGTATGTGTTACTCAGTATTCCATGAGACAATATCGCTAAGAGAATTCGTCATGGAATACTGACTAATCCATACTATGTATATTAAGTTTGATAAATGGTAATAGTTGACTCAAACCAGAACTATTTTCAATTATTATGTCTAATTGCACTTGCACTTGAATTGTAATAAATATAAAAAACTAGCACACAAACACTATTGTTGTTTAAAAAATTTCATTGAATAGGTACTACTAACTAGGTACTTGTTTAGTAATGTCTATCTAAGAACATAACATGTAAGCTATTTTTACTTTTAGAAACGATTACAAGACAATATGTAGGTGGATACATTTTAAGACAAACTGTATAGTTTGTCAAGTAGCATACTAATATGTGTCACTATTTTTATATGTCTTGGCTACTTTATTGCAGCTATGTTCAATAAGAATGAAGATTGGTGTGAGATAAACATGATATAATCAGATGAAAACTTTTATTGAATTAAATGTTATCCGCGAGGTTTAATAAAAAAAACTACTCATTTCGGCCCTTGCATAATACATCCAAATAAATCCACGCCAGCTCCGCATGTTAGCGTAAAGATGCAGAGATAAGTAAACGTAATTTACGATATCGACAAACTCCATCGACATGCCTCTCGCACATGCCTAGTGCTCGCGTGCTGCCGCGTCATGACTTTGACACACTTGTAGATCAATGATTGCCGCACTGACCCAAACTTTGGGCGCACTATTGTTAAGGAAACCAATATTGTATATCTATAGACCTGATATAACAGTAAAATATTCGTACAACAGAATATAAATAGGTAAATCCTACTAATATTATAAATGCGAAAGATTGTATGTTTGTTTGTTTGTTACTTCTTCACGCAAAAACTGCTGAACTGATTTTCATGAAATTTGGCACACACATAGAGAGTAACTTGGATTAACACAAATAAGATTTTGTCCTGAAAAGTGTGATAATTTTCTACTATCCACAGGATCGAAATTTACGCGGGAGAAACCGCGGGGCGTAGCTAGTGTTTCATATAGAAAATTTGTTACTTAGATTTTATTAATTAAATTCCAGATAAAGTTGTGTAAAATAGATTTTTAAATACGAGTTATAAAGCTTTGATTGTGGCAGTGGCAGTAACATGTAAAACGAGTTACTCTAGTACAATCTAATATTATGTAGTTGAGATCATCATTCAGTAGCTAGGCACGGACAGCCGTGTACCGTAGACAGATAGCGGTGTAAGGGACGTATTAAGTCAAATTATACATATACATATAAGTAAATGTACGCAGGGCTGTATTAAGGCTGTAATAACAAACTAATATAGCTAACTGCAGTAATCTCGAGGAGATTAGAGCAGTGTATGCCGTAGATCTCGTCCTCCTTTATACGCGCTATCTGTATGCCGTAGTACGGCAGCAAGTATTCAGGGACATATTAAGGTCATGTAATATTGGTAAACGAATGCAGGGACGTATTAAGGGTCATAAGATTTATTGGTAAATGAACGCAGGGATGTCTTTATACGTCTGTATTAAGACGTCCTTGCGTCCTGACGCTGTAATAACAAAAATGGCTTACTGCTCTAATCTCCTCGTATATGCCGTTGAGGTCGTCCTCCAGTAGCCGATAGGGGTCCACTATCTGTGTGCCGTAGTCCGGCAGCGAGCCCGTGCTGGTGCTCTGCATGGAGGCGCGCCGGACCACGCCCACCACCGACGAGCCGCCAGCGGACCCGCACGCCGGGCCGCACGTTGTCACTCGCTGTAACAATGTACAAAACACTATTAAAGAGAGAGAAAGCTATAAAGAAAGCTATAATTTTGGTGTCAAACTGAAACTGTGGAAATGGATGGAAAACGTCATGTAAATCCGCTGTTGGCCAGTTGTTTATGTACCTACATCGGTAGTGACGAGAATGCTACTATTGTTCGCCACCTTATACTATAAAAAGAGTTTCGTAAATGGACGATATAAATGTTAGTATATATGGATTAGAAATATGTCAAGTTTTAATGGTCAATTTTGAAATAAATAAATTAATATACATTTGTACCTCGAAACGGTTTGATCGATAAATTTCAATCTTTTTAAGCTTTATGTTATGACAGTTAATAAGTCCCGAAACCGCAATAAAAATGGCACGCCACAATTAATGCCTTTAAAATTAAATGAACACAGAGAAATAGCAACAGAGAAAACGGTGATGTAAATGACAAAAGTCGCAATGATTCAGTGACACATTCCACACGCCCTCAGCACGTAATAGTAATAACAGTGCGGACTGCGGAGAAGTCACACCGTAAAGGGCGATGCGATTCAATTACTTTACCACTCACAATGCCTCACACGTCATCTTAATTACTACATTAACGAAATTGATAAATTACAGTGCCACCCTTTGATGCAGCGGCGAGACAGGCTTGTCTTTTACCTTAAGGCTACTAAGCAATTCCAGGATGTCCAAAATTGTCATAAAGGTTATAACTATTTGTAACATATTGGCATAGTTTTTTTCTCTGATTGATTTGTTCATCAAATCGACAACCCCGAGAAGAAAACGATCTCAATCTAGTTATAACTTTGAAGGATTTATTTATAATGGTCTATTGAGATTACGGTTTATTATATTATGGTTGATTTATTTTATATTTATATCCATGATATTAGACCATAGTCAAAGGATGAACAAGTGTCATAAAATTATGAAAAGGTCTATAATTCAATCCGAATACGAATAAAATATCTTTCAATTTGAAGTTTGAACCCAACGGTTTCCGTTTCAAAATAGTACCGTTTAGACGATTTATCTTATATTGGAATGATAAGGTGCGGCAGGTGCCCTTAGTGGAGCGGCAGTGACCGAGATGCGGGTTTCGCAAGCGTTTATGCAACTGCAGGCGGCTGCAGTCCACACTTGATGGGCTGGCGTTGCATCACACTATCACGTATGCATACGTGCAACGCGTAGCGCCTTTTCGCTATTTTGAATCGTTGAGGAACAATTTGGCGCAATAACAATTTGTCGTCGTCGTTTTTTATCGACGCCCAAAGAGGCCTGATAGCTATCGCACGCCCGTTGTACGCGGGTTAACTGCAGTCGCGTCTGCTAAAACTAGCCTGTCTGCGACTCTGTTTATTATAAAGTTCGCTGACATGTGCTAGTTAAATACATATTCCTCATGAAGATAACCATAAAGAAAGTGAATAATTTTATTAAAATCGTGTAAAGCGGACTCTGTTGGAAGAGGAATTTTGAACTTTGCCACTTGCGGTAGGTAATTTTAAATTGGTACAGCAATTATATTTAATGCTGCTCTTAGTTTCTTCCGAGGCATAAAGACGCTGTCAATGTAGTAAGTATAAGCAATATCACGGATACGCTGGCACGCCTTTTGTGCAAGTATTACTTTTCGTCCAAACGAGGCATAAGGGTTCGATTACACTGGCAGAATCGTTTTGTAATGAAACAAGCCGTGACTATCGACCTGCGAAATTTACATATTATAACATGCAGTTTCGACTACATATAAAATACTCGTATATAAATTTCGCAGGTCGAACCAACGTTGGATGATTTAAATGGGAAGCTGTTTGACAATTTTGGGGTTGGAAATATTCTGTTTTTTTTCTAAGGATGCAAGATAGATCAAGCTAGCAATTAAGGACTTTTAAATTCAGAACTTGTGAAACAAAACGCATAAGTGGTACAGGAGAGCTCATTTTGTCTACTGTCTGCTTTAATAATAATAAATAATAATGTCCTCACTACTACAGCAGTTACGATACCACACCACAAACGCAACCGTTTTGCATCTGTGCGTTGAAAACAACTTGAGAACTATTTGCATTGTTCTTCTTAACCTCATGCGTGGTTTAATCGAATTTTATTAAAAACATTGAACATCCTTTGATATCCTGTCTGAATGTCAAAGTAAGGCAATTACAACTGATGCCCTGTGTTGCAACTGAATTGGGCAGAACGACATCGGAATAGCGCCGGATCCAGGCTTAGGAGGCCTGCAGCCCTGGTTTCCGTAAGACTTAAGGTTAATCATCTATATGTTTATATAAAACTCAAACGTGACATAACCAGCTATCAACGCACAGCCCAAATCACTGGATGGATCAAGCTGAAATTTGGCATCCAGGTAGATGTTACGACGTAGGCATCCGCTAAGAAAGGATTTTTAGAAATTCAACCCCTAAGGGGGTGAAATAGGGTGTTGAAGTTTATATGGATTTCTTAGAAATTAAACGCGGGTCAAACCGCGGGGCACTGCTAGTGTACCTATAAAAGGGCTCCTTTCTCAATTCCGAGGTCTCCAAGCCCGGGCCTCACCAGAGCTTAATCCGGCGCTGTATGTGGAACTGTAACCCCGCTAGCAAACTGGTGTCAAGATAGGTTGTTGTTGTTTTTGTTGTAGATATCCAGACACCATGCAACGTAATAAAACTTAATTTAAAACTCACGAAGTCGTTTAGCGAACACAATAAATGGAATTTAAATCAAAACCTTCGTATTGAGAACGCACACTTTAATTATAAAATCTATCACTAGATCAAGGGTATGTATAATAACCTGTACAACAGATAGGTCGCCCTTTGCTTTGAAATTGTATTGTTACTTTAATTGCCTCAGTAATATAGAGAAGTGGGAATTTCGAAAACATAAAATGAAACCAAAATAGATTAATTGTACCTAATAAAACTATTTATAACAGATTTTATCGCGGTTTTTTTAATCCGTGTAACATTCGCGTCAACTTAAGATATCGTTAAAATAAATAAAATTGAAGTTATGCGTTCATCTATAGAGGCCTAGGTCCAAGTGGGAATGATGATGATTATTTATTTAATAAAAAATATTTCATTTATGTTTATTATTTTAATGAATTTTACAACAGTATGTAAGTGAATTAATGATTATCTATTTAATATATTTCTGATATTTTAATGTATTTTATCTACACTAATGTTGTAACATTCTACTTATGTTTTCAACACTTGACTTATAATAACTACTGGTATAGCTCAGACAACAAAAAACTCAATTTAAGCAATTTGACATGATGTTATAATATCCAAATCGATATCGTAAAATCTCATTATAACACTGTGAGAGAGCGAGAGAGAGAGCGAGAGAGAGAGAGAGAGTGGTGAGAGAGCCTTATTTCAAAATCCTAACAGCGCGCGTTCGCTCCTGATTGGCCCTGCGCGCGCTGCAGCTGCGCTCTCATTGGTTCAATGCCAGCTTGCAAAGGATTTGCGAGAAAGAGACAAAGCTCTACAAAAAAATGAAAGCAAAAATGAACGCCACAGACAACGAATAATCTACTTTTTAGTAGAAATTTAAAAGTAAAGTCATGTGATTTTTTCACATTATATATATATAAACTATATAAACTCGCGTTCGCTCGTTTCAAAAATTCACACTCGTGTTTTAATACCCTTCGTTATACGACAGTTGCATAAACTACTATTACAATAGCACTTCATTTAGTGTAATGGATGCAAGACAAGAATGTAAAGACCGCAGTTGAGGGCGTTCGGATCTTTCTACCGCCTGATCCAAGCTTGAAGTTGTGTTGTTGTATGCAACAGCCTTTCAAACGCATCTAAAAGCATTTAACAGTATGACGTATTTCGCAAACATATCGCCATTCAGTAGATGCTATTGTTGTTTTTGGAAGAAGGAACTTCAGAGGAATTTTACACAGCATTTTTTTACAGGATAAGGTGGCTAACCAGCAGTCGGAGCCATTTTAATGGCAACCGACATTTATAGACATCGGCATAGACCTTGTACAGGTGCGTTGGCCTCTTATCTCCTCATCCCTCTCGGATTATCACTGATGCTATTATTTACGGTAAAAATTACCCGTTCCCTTGGATAGATTCTAATTTTTGGACAAACGGAGTCACGGGCAAAGCCATTATCCAATTACCAGCAGCGGGCGAAGGTCCTACGACACATTTTCCTTCATTGTTGCGGCATGCGAAGGTAATTCGGCCACTAAAGTGAGTGCGCACAATAAGTGAGCGTGACCAGTTGATTTCAGATGTCCTAAATATTCATTATTCAAACGAACCATTAGCAATAATCGCCGAGGCTCGCGTTGATGCGCCAAACTGGGGCACATCGTGCAGTGGCGTGACCATATCGGTCGGCAAATTCCAGGGGTTTGTTGCGAAGGTCTGGCCCAATAGGGTCCACCAAAAAAAAGATATCTAACTGTTCTGTTTAAAACGATCTACTAACTGAATAGTTGGATGGTCGGTTTTTCGGACTGGAACCAAAGCTTTGCTTAATCGGGTTGCTATGAGTGCTCTGTCTGCCAATGTAGGGAACCAACAAAAGTTGATTCACCTGTGCGCACTGTTGACAGGATCCGTGGTATTTAGCAGACTTGCCACCCCGTCGTTATACCAGAGTTCAGGCTGGGAACCTGGCCTTATTGCACGGCCCCGACGTCGGAAGGGCTGATGTTGGTTGCCGCGTCATGCCCCCTATAAGAACACTTCAGTCCCTATGAAGGACTGGAAAGCCGCCGAGGTGCCCTGTTGCTGACAGATCCGGGGCACCTCAATATAGGCGGGTGACGGCACCTGCGGGGTTTTAGTGGGCATTCGGCTTAGCCGCGAGTCCCACACATTCCATTGGATCTCATCCAAGACCGGTGGCAGTGCATAAAGCATTTAGCCGCAAAAAAAAAACCCATCGTTATAGCCGAACGATTAGTAAGATCTGCATTACATCTGAAGTGGTCCGACACGACGTGGTTACCACATTTATACAGGATACAGGTTATACACGGTTATACAGGAGGAAAGTTACAATCATGCGGATGTTCGTGGGCGTCGGTAGTCATCACAAGGCTCCGACTGCTCGTTTGTCCCCTCATACATGAAAAAATATATATATATATATATATATCACCGGTAGTGGTCCATAATTTATGAAATAAATATAAAATATTAAAATTGGCTGGTGTTGGAAAGACATGTTTTTCAGTTACAGTATTACATTACTTTAAATTAGACTTTAGGAGAGTTTTTAAACTGTAGTTTGCGCCTATGTTAACATTTCAGTAACCTTGTATCATAATCATGAGGATATATTTCAATTATTATATAATCTACCTAACGATTACGAAATATCTAATGTAGTAATTTTATCAAAGTATTGTACTGATGTGTAATAAGATTAGCGAAGTAAAGTATGATATCATATTTTTCCACTTGCAGATATGAAAATATAATTTTGGTTTATAAAATTTAATTAAACATTTTATTTATGAGCACACATTAAAAAAGATCTTAACGATATACGTACTTACATTAAAAATAAGATAATTTTCTTGTAAAAAAAATAAAATAATTTGTAATAGTAATAATAATAAGTAATCTTTATTTCCAAGAATATTATGTAAAGGTTCAACAATATAGTACGTCATATTCTACTGGAGAGCAATTATTGTTGTTAGTACTAACATTTATATATATTTTTATGTTAAATTACTAGCTGCGCCCCGCGGTTTCAGTCGCGTAAGTTTCGATCCCGTGGGAATATCGAGATGAAAAATAGATGTTGGCCGACTCCCAGACCTACCCGATAAGCACACGAAATTCGTGAGACTCGGTGGACCCGTTTCGGAGGAGTATGGTAACTAAAATTGCGACACGAGAAATTTATAGAAATACTAGCTACGCCCCGCGGTTTCACCCGCGTAACTTTCGATCCCGTGGGAATATCGGGATGAAAAATAGATGACGGCCGATTCTCAGACCTGCTCAATATGCTCACAAAATTTCATGAGAATCGGTCAAGCCGTTTCGGAAAACTGTGACACGAGAATTTTATATATAAGATATATAATAAAACTCTAAGGTGACTAACAGACATGGTTATCTATCAACGTACAGCCCAAACCACTAGACGGATCGGGCTGAAATATGGCATGCAGGTAGATATTATGACGTAGGTATTTGCTGGAAAGGATTTTTAGAAATTCAACCCCTAAGGGGGTGAAATAGGGTGTTGAAATTTATAGGGATTTCTTAGAACTTAAACGCGGGTGAAACCGCAGGGCACAGCTTTATAATATAAAATTATCGTGTCACAATGTTAGTTGTCATACTCCTCCCAAACGGCTGAACCGATTTTCAAAAAAAATTGTGTATCTATTGGGTAGATCTGAGAATCGGCCAACATCTATTTTTCATCTCGATATTTACACGGGATCGAAACTTACGCGGGTGAAACCACGGAGCTCAGCTTGCGTACATATAAATATATGTCATGAAAAATCGATGCGTGACGTTAAATATAAAAATAAACACTAAAATTTGTACCTGAAACGCGTAATCTTTGAACACGTTTATTATATTAAGTAGGTGTTATGTTACTGTGTACACTTGATAGTAAAATAAAAAGTGTATATCAATTTACACTTGTTTTCATCCACACGATTATCATAGAGAACTCACGATTTTTTATTTTCGTTACTTTATAGCAAAATTTTATGAGAATCGGTTAACCCGTTTCGGACGAGCATGGTGACTAACATTGTGACACGAGAAATGTATATAAGGTTGATAAAAGCGAGAGGCATTATATGAAACCACATATTTAGTGTATAATTTCCAGGATACACAACAAAAATCAGATCAATCGGAGCAATAGTTTAGCCCAGTGATTCTCAACCTTTTCTTTGTAGCGGCACATATTTAACGATTTCAAAATTTGGCGGCACACAAAGAATAAAAGATACAATATAAAAAAACGCGTTGCCAAAGCAAATAATAAATAATTTATTTCTTTGTGGATTTAAATATATATTCATTTATTTTTTTTTTCTTTTTAACTGATATTATTTAATAAAATTAACATTATTATATTTATTTGCAACATTTGGCGGCACACTTTTGAAATTTGGCGGCACACAAAAGTGCCGCGGCACAGTGGTTGAGAATCACTGGACTTTTGCCACAGGAAGTTTTTTCTCACTTCGTACACGCTGTACGCCAGCTTATAGCGAGTGTCGGCCGGCCGGGTTCATTCACCCAGTACGAGGTTGCCGTTCGCTATACGCGCCGGTACACAGCATGATTACATTTTTTCGCTATTTAACATGTTTGAAAAAAAAATATTTTCGTATACTTGTCGTAAACTTTTTTTAATAAATTCAGATTAACTGTAGGCACTTATAGTATATGTGGATTAATTTAATGCCTCTCGCTTTTATCAACCTTGTATATAGACAAGCTGTATATAGACTATATAGACTAGCTGCACTGCCCGCACCTTTTATAACCACAATAACAACACATCTTCACGCCATTTTCTTAACGGTGTAGGCAGAGAGAATAAAGTGCATGTTCACGATTCTTGCACACTTTCCTGCTTTCTCCAAGTCCTTAAGTTTATTACAAGGTAACAGAGTTCATCACGGATAGAAATCTATAATGTCTATGATTCGGTTACTCCAGATCCGACGTGTTTGTGAAAGATGCGGCTGGACTGGAGCCGTCGCTTATACCAGGTGCCTAGATGCACCTCGGCGGCCAGACACTCGCAACAAACTCACGTCTAGCAGAGTAAGGTCGGTGTTGACACCCGAGCACTCACATCTGCGGTGAGGCAACAGATGCTTACCCTGCGCAGGCGCCGTGACGCGTAACCTTACACGAACTACACGCGCTGTCATTAGAACATCTATGATCATCTGCCTGCATCCACCAATTCACACAATTCTATAAAAATGAAAAATCTAGATAACAACGATTAAATCATTATGATCTAGACTTTTCTAACAACTTTAAATTTATGTGTGTGAAACATTTGAACTGTTTCACACACACAAATTTAAAGTTCTTTACACATACGTATTGTGTAATTCCCGAACTTGTACGAGATGACAATTAATATTTTTTTTATTATTTTCTTATTGAGCCTATTTTGTCCCACTGGGCAAAGGCCTCTCCCAAACTTCGCCAACCAGCTCGGCCTTTTGCTTTCTCCCATCAGCTTTTCTCGAAGGCATAGAGATCGTCTCGCCAGCGTTTTCTAGGCCGTCCTTTTAAATTAATAATTTTAACAAAAGAAATTTTTTATACAGCTTTATACAGCATAAGCCATGAGGGGAGTTCCTTGATAACTTCGTACACTATATGCATTCGCAAAACTGTCAAACAGGCGCCCTTCATCCCTTTTCCTCTTCAATGGGCGATCGGAACACGTGGCAACGGCATCGTGTGAATTAGAGACAAACTAATTCGGATTTTTTCAATATAGTATAATGGGGCAAACGAGCAGTCGGAGCGCTTTTTATGAGTACCAACGCCCGTAGACATCCGCATAGAGGCTATACACATACGTTGCCCTCCTTCCTCCTCCCAAGTTCTTGGGCCACCTGCTACTTACACATCACACGAAACACGACAGCACAGCTCCCACTTTGCGCTGATTCCGTGTGAGCTAGAGGTACCTCCCGGTCGTGCCGGCCCGCTTCAACTGCATGCATGCGGCGTGTCACCTCTCTATGTAACGCAATACTTTACAACCTCTTACTAAAAGAACGGCAAATTGTTTAAAGCTTTTACGATTTGTATTCATATTTATATACTGTAAACGGGACTTAATCGCGTTATAAAATCGAAGTATTTACCTCGACTCTCGACGTTTCGGCCGTAATGCAACATGTTTACAGTATATAAATATAAAAGAACGGCGCCTAAAAAGCTATTTTACTTACAGTATGTATCAGTTTAATTAACTCGTCGCCTTCACTGTAAACTAGGTATCGGTGTCGCCTTATCAAAGCTGACAATGGAAACACCTAGATCAAGTTCACGACCGAAATACCGGCGCAGGCACTGTCTGCGAACACTACTAATATCATAAATGCGATCGTTTGTATTCATGTTTGTTTTTATATCGCGCAAAAAATACTGAACATGTTTCGTTATTCTTTCATCCAGAGACTACTGAACTATTGGCGTGAGATAAGTACAGATATAAGTATAGATTACAAATCTGGAATAAGATAAAAATAATTTTATTATATATCTTTAAATTCAGATTCAAACTAGTCAAAATTGGGTCAAAGGACTATTCTCCTTAAATTTCCTCCGGAAGTAAAATGTAATTTTCCGCTCGGCTGCGCTGAAGAAAATTTCCATTTTCCTTCTATGTCGGGCATAAAAGTACTTTATCAGTAAAGTAAGAAAGATCAGAATAAATGTAATCAGCTGACGCGAAGCTGAGGTCGACGATACCGTAGATATATTTCTTACTTTCCTGCCCTCGGCGTGTAATATCCGGCGGTGTGATAGTAATCACGAGACGGATGTTGACAATGATTCACCGCAAGGTAATCGACCTGTGAGATAACATTGTGTGTCAGTTGGCAAACGCATCCGATACTTAGGAGGTAGTGCCACGCTGCATACACGCATGTAGCCGAATTGGGTCCACACGACCGAGGTACCTCTCGCTTACACTAGCGGCGTAGTGATAGCCGTGCTGTCGCGTTTCGTGTGTGTAAGTAGCCGATGGCCCATGGAGGAGGAGGGCAACGCAGGATGCGTTGCGGACTAATGTTATAAATGCGAAAGTTTGTAAGGATGTTTGTAACTCTTTCACACAAAAACTACTGAACGGATTTTCATGAAACTTTACAGTAATATAGCTTTCATATCAGAATAACATAATAAGTTAAAATTTAAAGAGATTTTTTATAATCCGAAATTCACGCGGGCGAAGCCGCGGGCGGAAGCTAGTCTATTTATATCTACGGCGGCGTCGGTAGTCATGAAAATTACTCTTGTATACCCCTTTATACAAAAAGAAAAAACTCCCATTCACATCGAGCGTCCATTGACAACGAAATGGGTGTCAGGATATAAATCAACACACACCTCCTGCGCGACAAACCCTAATTTACGCGCACTGCGGGTAGAATAACAATCGCCCGACGATTTCACACGCGTCATAATATAAGGAACCGTGTTTCGGCCGCATCTGACGCGGAATAATAATTCACGCTTGACATCGATTACGATGTTAAATACTAGAGCGGGGTGCAGTGGTCGATTGGATTAGATAGAGTCGATTGGACTTCCGCCAAGGAGGAAATGCAAAGGCAAGATTTGTGAGCTTTCTTTGAGTTCGTTTTGGTCTATTAATTTGTTATTGAACTCTATACATTTTTGACTTCTAAAGAACGTATTTTAGTTACTTTACGGGTTTTAACATGATAAGACACTTATTACAGGTACTATTCAAAACATATACCTTTGCTCGACGTTTCGACTGTGTTACACTAGCCGTGATCACGAGCCGGCTCGTGTAACAAACGCGAAAGTATCAAACAAGTATTCTAAACAACGTTTGATAAACGCGTCAAACGTTACCGCATATTTCCGCGTTAGATGATTCAAAATAGCATGTGCAACGTAGGCAAAAAGTACTACATCTCTCCCAACGTGTGACACGCACAAACTAATATAGTACTTTCCTCCCTTGTGAACACAATTTTTCTTTAAATTCCGGGCAGAAAGCGTCAACTTACCGCCTGCTGTCAAAGTTGGCGCATTAAGCTGTATCATGCAGAAATACAGTATGCGCATGACGAGAGGAAACATTAAACATTTCATACCCCGTGTTTGCCACACGAGCCGCATCTTTTCCTCCCGAGAGACACAGTTTGTTCCACATCTACGTTCTACATTTCGATTCGAACTCCGACAAACGCTGCAACAAATCCATAGCTTCGCATCTATAAATCCTATCCATCGACAAAGAAAGAAAGAAAGAAAAGTTTTCATTCAAAACAGAATTACAGGAATTACTTTTTGAACGTCAACAATCAAATCTACCACCGGTTCAACCCTAGCCCTGTCCTGAGAAGAACCGGCGAAACAAACTCAGCGGTTCTCGCTGTTATTATTGCATAAATAAGGCATCTATTAGCTGATACTGTTTATCATTTTTTAATGGAAAAAATGGTTGTAATCAGATGTAAAATTCAAAAATATAAAAATACAAGTACATTTGCAAACAAACAACACACTTTGCATCCCCATGCGGAGCCGAGTCGGACCACTAGCGCCCAAACGGGTGCACGTTCTAACCTGTAACACGTGAGTTGCGCAACGCGGCACGTAACACGTTACGATCCCGACGCCCACTGCATTTCAGCCGCGAGTCGCAAACCCGAAATGCTAACGTTAAACGATTGTCATGTAACCGAGCCATATGCGTTTGTAGATCAGCGTTGGAACAATACTCGTTATAGCGTTACGGTATCGTCTGTCTAAGGCTGGCTGTGACGTCACTGATACATCTGGGACACTCCGTCACGGCGGAGCAAAGCTCTCGGTATTTAGTCGCTAGCGGCACACTATTGTACATAAAGCATTTTCTAATTATGGCAAAGTGCAATCATTTCAGACTTCTTTCTCAAACTGACAGTGTACAAGTGCATGCGCAGAGAAGAAAACTCTTATTCTCTCATTCTCCTATTCCGGTCGCAAGGCAACACAATCAGATAAAAATCAAGCGCAGTAGAGAGATGCAGTGCGGAATCTACGCAGCGGAAAAAGAAAGTACATATACGGGATATTAATAGAACTTCAGTTGAAAGCTAAGGGCTGCCAACTTTTGCATTCCCGAGGTATTTGGCTCGGTTACACTACAAATATAATACGTTCCTATGGCTGCAATAACAGAGCTAAATACATTACAAGACCATGAATATAGAGATCTATTCTCTACAGATTCACTCGTGTAAAAATCTCTTCGGATGGACAGATCTATCTCTTAATTTGTTTCGACATTAAATGTATTATTATGTTATTCTAGACTAGCTTCCGCCCGCGACTCCCTCCGCGCGGATGTCGGTCTTCGCCTGGATGGATGTATTTTTTTTCTACGTATTTTTCCAGGATAAAATGTATCTCATTTTATGCCCAGGATAATAAGGTATAATTATACCAAGTTTCATCGAAATCGAACCGTTAGTTTTCACGTGATGCCTGAACATACAGACAGACAGACAGACAAAAAATTTTTTAATCGCATATTTGGGTTTGGTATCGATCCAGTTACACCCCCTGCTATTTATTTTTTCAATATTTTCAATGTACAGAATTGACCCTTCTACAGATTTATTATATAGTATAGATATAGATATAGATATAGATATAGATTATAATCTAGATCTGTGCTAATTGCACTTATAATTTTAGTAGGATACATGTCACTGATGCGTTAAGACATTTACAGAGTCACTACATATTTCGGTTTATGAATGCACGACCTCTCAGACGGCGGTTACACGGTCAGTTCGGCGTCGCCTCAGTCTGTAATTGATTTAGAATGAAGGAACACCGATAGTATAAGCACAGACTGGTTGGGTTGAAGGTCCAGACTGACGATCATATAAATATTTTCATATTTTCTGTCAGTCTGGTAGGACTGACTGTGTAACCTCCGTTTTAGGTTAAACAATGTACATTTTAGTCACTTAGCTTCAGGAAGGC
>LUGF01003884.1:374363-387250 GCA_001625245.1 Calycopis cecrops | reverse complement strand
TTTTAAATACTTGAATAATTTGTCGACTGTTGATGTTAATATTAGAAATTTCGTACACTAATGTTACGTGGAACTGACAAGCCACAGCGTTGCCGTCAAAATCAGGTTGTTTTGGTCAAGGGCGGTTGTTGATGGCACGTTTAGGATACACATGTCGAAAGTCGTAAATTAAGGCGCTATAGGTCCCAAATGCGATCCGCCTAGTTAATTTTGCGTGGACGGCGCTCGAAAATAGCGACAATATTTAGATTAATATTATTTTATAAAATTAACCATACGCTTATTTAAAAAAGTGACTCCTAAAATTTCTTCGATTACTTATTGGGAATAGATACATATTTTAGTTTTGAATATAACTTTGATAGTTATTGAATAGTTTGGATTTAAAAATTGATGGAAACGTCAGAAAAAGTGTTTTTTCATTAAAGTTTACGATTTTTTTCTATCGAGGCAAAATTCTTTAATCGTGTTTCGACGCCCTAAGAACTATGCCGTATTTTGTTAACATTAACCACAGCTAAAAAATATATGATAAACAATAGTTTTTAAAGGTTACGTTTTGAATATACGTGAGCACGGATTGACAAATTTGGAGCCCATTTCGCCTTAAGATGTGTCGTGAGTTGCCGCAAACTATTATACAATGTCCACTGAACAAGTGGTTGTGTTCCGCGTTTCTAGTGGGCTTCGCGAAGGGCATTCACGATTAGACCACGCCACTTAGATTATTGGACATTTTGCGGTCAAAACTATAGTGGACGTAGTCTATGACCAATATTTTTGATTCAACTTTTTTTATAGCAACAGTAGCAGTGGGCGCTATTGTCATGACCACCCATAGACATCCATAGAGGTTATACAGTTGCGTTGTCCTCCTTCGTCTTTCTCCATCCATGGGCATGCTGCCAGTATGGTGCCAGCTGGAGGGAACTCCGCGGTCGTGCCGGCCCAATTCATGAATGCAGAATTGCACTACCTCTTACTATATCTAAAATGTTTATATACAGTTTAAGGTCTAGCTAATTATATTCACGCAAACCATCTTAACCAGAATTTATAACATCTGTTACACATTCTACTTAAAATATAAATTTCACAGACGAACTCTACAATGACGTCTGTAACTCCACATTTACATGAATAACGAAATTTCAAACTTTGCATAAACGCATTCATCATTATTTAATTTCGTTAAGATTTTTCAGTATTATTATTTAGTGGTGTCCTTTTCATCGTTTTCTAAACGGACACATCAATCACAATAGACATAGACACATCAATCCTGGATGGATTGTAAGTTAAAAACCGTATTCGCATTGTTGAACAGTAGCAGTTATTGCGTGTCGTTTTTATTTTTTTATTTGTACCGTCTGATAGATTATATTGTTTCTTTCGAATGCTAAAAGGTTACCTGGAAGATATTGCTGCTTAAGCCATATAGGTCGCCTTTTTTTTTTTTTTTTTTTTTAATTAGCATAGGAGGCAAACTAGCAGTTAGGTCACCTGATGTAAAGTGAACACCAACGCCCACTGACATCCGTAACACCAGTGGTCTAACAGATGCGTTGCCGACCTTTGAGGAAAGAATAAGCTCTTTTCTTGAAGATCCCTAGGTCGTATCGGTCCGGAAATACCGAGGGGGGCAGCTGATTCCATATTGCAATGGTGCGTGGGATGAAATTGCGCTTATAGCGCACAGTAGTAGACTTCGGAGGATCTAGCCTTTTTGCACTTCATTTGAACTTTTCTTATAGTTCGTTTATATATTTGTGTAAACAATAAATAATCATTAATTCATTCATTCCAAATGCGCTATTCTAACATAAAAGCGAAAGTTTGCGTCTGTGTCTTCTTATTACTTATTCTGTCACGCAAAAACTATTAAACGGATTTGTTCGAAATTTGGCATAGATTTACAATAACTTAGCGCCGGATTTAGGAGGGGGCTTAGGGGTACTGCAGCCCCGGACCTTGTAAGGCTTAAGGTCTTACGCCCCGTAAGGTTATTTTTGTGCCCATAAAAATACTCCTTTTCACCTCCAAGGCCTCCTGGCCGTCCTGGGCCTCCTTAATCCGGCGCTGAATACACACATTGCTTTATTATATTATATATTATTATTATTATATCAAGCCCATTATGTGTCCCATTGTTGGGCAAAGCCCTCCCCATATTTTTTCTCTGTTTAGAGCTGCATCACGTCATTGCATTATATAAAAAAAAATATTTTGCCCTTGGGATAGATTTTAACTGATGAAACCGCCAGCACAGCTGATCTATTTACCTACTGGTTATAGTTCGAATCATTTCTGTTGTCTAGTACCCGTAACAACTAACACATGGCCTTACGGTACTTACTACGGGGCTAGACTAACGTAGTGTGTAAAAGGCCACAGAAAAAAAAGAAAGAAAAATTTTCATATAATATCCGTTGTCTAGTAGGTACCTTCCCGTAACACAAGTCCTTACGGTACTTACCACGGGGCTAGACTAACGTAGTGAGTCCCCAGATATATTTACGTGAATAGAAAAGCGCAAGTATGAAAAGTGAGTTGAATATATTATAATGGTGGTCATGCTCGTAACGCTTACCAAAAATTCCGAGCAATTAACATTTTAACAAATTTCACAACTTTCACTATGTAATAACTATGTACAACTTTGCTCTCATTCTACATAGCCAAAAATGAACTAGAGTAAGTGTCATTAAGTGGCTTAAATTTCTGCGCTCCTGGTTTCACCCACGTAAATTTCGATCCTGTGGAAATATCGAGAGGAAAAATATATGTTGGCCGATTCTCTACCTACCCGAGATGCACTCAAAATTTCATTGGAATCTGACTAGCATTATCGGAAGATATGACGGTAACTAACATCGTGACACGAGAAATTTGTGTATATGGTAAAGAAGAGAACAGATAACATCTCTAGTTTTCATGTTTTGAGGAAAACGAAAATGTAGCTTATTTTCTTCGTATGTAACAAATTTGGAGTGGTCTTCGAGTTTTACCTGCGCCTAAAACATGTCACTATGCTCGCTGTGAATCGACCGAAACGTTGAGATAGTGGAGAAAAAATTATTCAATGGCATTGTGGGTTATTATGGTTTTAAGGGGGCAAACGAGAAGTACTGATCTATCGGTAGTAGATAAGCCCGAAGGTGTTGTCGTGTGAGAAACATGTACTTTTTAGCTCGCGCCGGCTTCAATACAGTACACTTATTAAAGGTAATTAAGCGGTTGTTTTAAGGATGACCCAGGCCTAGACCAATTGTTTGTCATATGTCGCACTAACTGTTACTCGCGGCGTTGCTCGCGTGGTTTATCGCGATAAAAGGAGCTGATGGCACTCTACAGTCCTTCAACTATCTCCATACTGAATGTCACATCGATCCGTTGATCCGATTTGATGTGAAAGAATGACAAAGAAAAAATAAACACATTTTCGCATTTGTAATATTAATGAGGATAAGTTTCATTCACAAGACCATAACAACGCAGAAAGTTTGTTTCAATTTTTTTAATCTTTCAGGTAAAGTATAATTACTGAATTTCCCGTAGGAATGAGCGATTTTCCCGCAGTAAAAAGTGTTCTAGATGTTGACCAGGCTTAATATCTATTCACGACAAAAAGTTTCATTAGCCTGGACAAACGGACAGACAAAAAAAACATTGAAAAGTGTTCTAATACTATCTTTACATCGCAGATTTGAGTATGTATATTCAATGTACAGACACTAGGATTTTAAATGTATAGATAGATAGATGATAGGCATGAACAAAACTTAAATCGTTAAATGAAAAAAATATTTCTACCAGTTTCAGTGCTCATGATACTTTGATGGTGCTTTCGCTTACATGTATGCTTATATCAATATTGGAAGAAAAGTTTGTAACTTTGTTTGTTTGTAAGGTGTAATCTTCGGCACTACTGATCGGATCGTGGAAATTCTTTCACTACCAGAAACCTACGCTCTTCAGGAGTAGAATAGGATATATTTTATTGCTAACTAGATGTGGCCCGCGGTTTCAGTCGCGTAAAATCTTTCACAAGGAAACCATTAGTTTTTAGGAATGAATTCCTAATGAAGGCAAGAGTCGACTAGTGTTATTAATATTTGGCTATATAAGAGCTTTTGGAGCAAATCGCATACTCTGCTGTATAGATGTTGTAAAAATACTAGCAACGCCCTGCGTTTTTACCCACGTACCTAGCCCTATTCGGTGTCCTCTGCTCATGTTTGTCATAACGAAGTGGTATAGCTTGCAACCTTCCTCAATAAATGAGCAATGTATGACAGAAGGGATATTTGCTAATCGGATATAGGAATACAAACAAACAAACTCTTCAGCTTTACACATAGATAACGCCACTTTATCAAGGGACGTGTGTTTTCCTCATTCAACCGCCGCGAAGTGGGTTCGTGTTTTAAATAAAACAGGGAGCTCAATGAAATATTAATGCGATAAATAATTGTTGTTTAGAAAGTTTTGTGACTCGGCTACATCGCATGCTCGCACGAAGCGCGAGAAAGCATCGCGGCTGCCGACCGCTACACCGCTGTTACTGAGTTACCAGACATCCTGCTATCACTTCACTTTGATTTGAAAAAAAAAAAATTCTGATGGACTATCTATAGCTTTTAAGCTATATATTATATTGACTTGACGGCGTTGTTACAATTGCCAATACTACTCAAACTATCAAAGACTATTGTCTTGTCTACTTTAAACTTTCAACTTTAATTAAAAAATACACTTACATTTTCAGTAATTATTACATATGATTAAAAAAATCAATAGATTATAGATTTATCGAAATAACATTCGTTCGATAGTGAAAACAGGAGCATCCGTATGCGATGAAAGTTATTAACCAGGCCAGATAAACCTTTACCGTACGACGACCTAGTGTCCATTCCATAATAATAATATTACGTTCGTCACATCAATTCGTAATTATGGACTGAAATTATTGAAGTACCAATCAATACGCCTGTCTAATCAGAATAGCATTTGATCAGCTGACTGAATAGGTTAATGTCACGCCTGTTATGTAAAATTATGAATTAGTTAATCGTGTGAAAAACATTTGTTAAGAAATAGACACGTCTAATGAAGCTACAAAAAAATATTTGGCGAAAATAAATAATAACAAAATTGTTTGTTTACATGGAAAACTATAAAAATAAAATGTAATTATCTAACCTGACATGTCTTTCCAAATATCCGCAAAGGTACCGGTCCGGGAGGTTTTAGTTTCACAAATACAGTTTGGTTTCGAACTTTTTGTCCGAATTGACACATAAACTTATACTGAACACCAACACAGAGCCTACTCGGACTTAAACACGCCATAGCTACAACTGCAACGAAACGCTGGTGGGCATGTACTACATAACGCACTACAGAAGCTCTAACTATTTCTCCCCTCTTCCACCAGCTGATTGTCAAATTGTCAAAAGGTTTGTTTATACATCGTCATAGCTAAAGATAATAATCTAAGTATATGCAGCCATGCGATAAATTTATTTAAATAAAATGTCTTTAATCTCAATATCATAATATTTTTCAAATTCCCATTTTTACTTTAAAATACTTAAATACTTTCCTTTTCATGATTTTCAAATAAAAGTTGGAAGTTTCCTGTTTATTTGTCGAATGTTACGATACCTCTCAAACATTGTCTATTGTCTAATGTGACTTTGACAGATTACAAGTTTGACAACTACGATTGTCGATTACAAAATGCTAGAGCGAAATCGGAATGAATTAATTTCATACTATATTTTTACCTAAAATATTTTGGTGTATTAGTAATTATTGATTAGATAGTTTGAAAATTTCTCGTCAATTTACAATGATTTCGCGTTTCACTTATAATGTTTTAAATGTAGTACGAGCTGTGGAAAAAAATATATTCCAAATGCTGGGTTATCCACCTCGAGGTAATTATATCTTATATCTGAATATCTCAACTATTATCGACATTTATTTATTTGTGATATTGTTATGATGTCGACACATTATATACTTTAATTACCACGCTGTTGTAAACTGTAAAATGTTGTGACTGCACTATAACAAAAGTTCTGGTTCAGAGCAAATTTTTTTTATAGCTTATGAAGCAAACGAGCAGTTGGGTTATCTGGTCTAAATTTAAAAATTCTTTTATGAAATTTAATTTATTATTTCACAGAATTGGCATTGGCATACGTACATGAAAAGCCATCAGTAAGACCGCAGAAAAAGTTTTCCTTAGATGATATTGTGGGAGATGGTTTCTTATTGGCTGTACCTAAGTTTAGAAGAACCATAGAACGGAGATGGAAGAGAAAATACGGTTCTCCTGATTACGTATGGAAAATGCTTGTTCCAAAAACAAATATTAAAGTATGTCTTAATTGTGGGCATCATCATGAGAGTGGACGTCTTTGTGGTAAATTTATAATACTTTCTTATTATCTGCTTTAATTGACTATTATTAATAATGCAGTTATCTAGTAAGGGGCCATCCACAAATAACGTCACAAATTAAGGGGGAGGGAGGGTGTCGATGAAATGTGACATTGTATTACAAGGGAGTGGGAGGAGACTAAATTTCATTACACATTTCAAAATCTATGATTTATCTAAAATCTATGATCTAGATGTAAAATTGATATGTGATGTTACACCAGGGAGGCAGAGATCTCCAAAATTTGACTAAGTGTTACAAGGATGGGGGGATCAAATTATCATGATATTAGTGTGACATAAAATATAGATGGGTCCTAAGCTACTTTTCGATTATGTCGATCTAGAAGTAGAATAAGTAATTCTTACCTTACAAATGATAAAAAAGCATTAATGATAACTTTGCTATCACATTGTAAAGTGAAAACAGCTTTATATATTATTAACATGATGAGTATTACCTCACTGAGAGATAGTGACACTACACACATATTCTACAGGAGTTGTTTCATATTGCAATAGTAAACGTGTAGTGTGATATGACAGTATGAGTATAGGCATAACATCATAAAACGTTCTGTCACATCACACTGTGCTTCGTACTGTATGTTGTGACTGTATGCTTTTGGGCAGTAGTGCTGAAACATGCAAAACAAGTACTACCCATTTGTATACTAATACAAAGTCTAACATCGAGAGGTGTACTGCCATTATATTTTAGATAAATAATATGTTGAGGGGTGTTCTGTCCTGTGTCTGTGTTGTTAAGGCAGAATTCAGGCGAGAACAGGATTCAGACAGTGCTACATTTGTAATAAATATAATATCTAAGTGTTTAATATTCAGGTAATTGTTACAAGAAGGTGGAGACTGAAACTAAAGAAATACAGGCAAAAATTCAAGAACAAATGGGAAATAAACCAATTGAAAGTGAAGTTATTGTACTGTATGAAGGTGATAATCTCCCCGAAAAGGTAAATTAAAATGTTTATAATAAAATATATTGATCTAGCTTCTTAAGGAAGTCTCAAATATGACTAAGCTCAAAACTTTTACTTATTTAAATAAAAAGTATTTTGAATCTTAATAGTAATATATTATTCTTTCCGAGGTGAATAAAATAAAGTTTAAGACTTCATAGGGATGCAATGTGGTAATTGGATATCTGTAAATCAAACTGAAACAGTGAGTATAAGTCACCAGGCACTTAACCTAGTAACAATAACAAGGATCTCGCTATTAGCTATAACAGTGAGAACTATTTGAAGACATGATACAAATTAGATAGCAATACCTATTGATGATATCATCTTCTTTCTATAACTAATAATCCGACAGTAACGAAGAATTAGGATGTTCAAGTGTCTCTTCCATGATGCATTGCAGCTGAATTGGGCTAGCATGATCAGTGAAGTACCTCTTGCTCATAATATTGCCATAATGTAGTAGCTGTACTGTCACATTTTATGCTGTGTAAGTTTCCAGTGTATGAGTGGCCCATAGAGGGAGGAGGAAGGAGAGCATTGCAACTGTATAACCTCTATGCAAATTTACATGGGCAACAGATATTCATCAAAAGCCTTTGACTTAATATTTGCCCCCCTATGCTTTAAAATAAGCCAGTGATGGATTCTGAGGTTCAAATGTAGTTGCAATTAAGAATTTTGGTTTAGGAATGCCAGGTGCAAATGGTTTGGCATTATGCTTGTGCCCCTTAGTACCATACACCCCTTCCTCCTGTGGTTCCAGCTATGAATGGACTAATTTCTACGCACAATGATTTGTAATTATTTCTTTTTACAGCCCCAAGAATTTTGGAAAGGCAAAAGAATAATAGAAATGAAAAAAGAAAGACCACAATGGTTTAGCAAGAATTTGCTTCAAAAAACAACACAACAACCTTCAACAGCTACAGATGTCAAACCTACAGATTTAGCTTAGACTTGTGTCATAAACATAAATAGTTAATAATAATATAGACAAACAGAATAAATCAAAACTAAAATATTAAAAATGTTTTATTAAATATTAGAATAAATTGTAACAATATTTAAATATAAAATAAAAATTACCTATTTTAATTATATATGACAAATAAAGGGAAAGACAAACTTGCACAGCGAAGGTTACATACTAACAATGTACGAGCATAATAACTTAAACATTGGCAAACTTATATTTGTAGATCAATATAATATGTATCATACAAAATGAGTGCAGGCATCACTTATTTTGTATAAAACAAACTAACAGGTAAAGATTTGGTTTGTTCAGTTAATGATAAATTATAAATTCTACTATATTTTTCATTCTTTTTACTATACTGTACCAAATTTTATAATTCTAAGCACCCTATAGATTTTAGCTATCTTGTGCTAGTATTGAAAATTTTCACATAAGTGGTCGCATATCTTTTGATTGTTTTGAACGTAAAATTCAGCTTAAACCAAGGGTTCCTCTATAAAGTTCTTCTCATATATATCGGCGGATAATATAGTGGGACTGCTGATAGTCCATCAATTAATTATTTTATAAATCTATTCAAAAAGTAATAATTGTGCATAATGCAGTACTATATATAAGTAGATGTGTGCACCACTGTGTGACTACCATTTTAATCAAGATTAAAAGAATTAATAAGCTTACTAGCTTTGTAATAATTAAATTGCATATGTGTCCCTATCAATAATAAAAATAAAAAATAATTGAATTGTGTGTGACCAAATGTATTGTAAATTATTAAAAGTACTATGGAATTTGCTATAATCGTAAAATTATAAATCATATAAAACTATTTTTTTATCAAATAAATTAATTAATATTATGCCCTCACAGATGTTCACGGAGGCTATATCTGGGGATTCTATATTCAAGGAATTAAGACCAAATGAGCTTGGTGAACTACAATAATGAGTAGATTAATACTAGGTTTTCAATCATCCTCAGTCCTACTTATAGTACATTGAATGGGGACCAAAGATGGATAATATTAAATCTTGCATGACACAACGAAAAGTTCCATAAAAATCGTAGAGAAATAAAATGTAGATGGTAAAATTTGAAAAGTAAATTTATGGATTTTTTGATTTGTATAAATCAAAAAATGGCTCATATCAGACTTTATAAAACTTAAATCCTACACTGTCTATAGGCCCTATTTAATAATGGATGGTAAGAGGCAATAGCTGTATTACAACTATGCCTATTAAATTATCACAGGCTCTGGGTGTATTTACAATTAATATAAAGCTAACTAAAATATAAGTAATTTAGCTTAAATTTGCTAACGAATTAGGTGTGTCATCAAAATTATCTATAGAATCTGCTTCAGTGTCACCTATAAAGTGACTTTCTACATGTGTTTGGAAATTAGCAAATGCAGTGTCTTTTTGAAATAATTCTCCACACATTGGGCACATTTTATCACAAAGTTCAGAACCATTAATTAAAACTTGGTTTTCAGACAGAGATTCTTTTTCATCCTCTAAAGAATTCTGATTCAATGCACTTAATTCCTCTTGAGTGTCCCACATAAGATTCTCAGTTTCAGTTTCCTTGTCCTCATAGGTGACCATTTTTTGGGTATTCTTGATACAACTTGAACATGTAACGGTATCTGAAAACGTTTAATATTGCTTCAATTATTGGTCATCTTTTAATTTACACAACACAATATCTCAAATTTACCGACCGACAAAGGTCAAACTTTCATTTCTATATCTATATTTTCTAAAAATTAGTTATTATGTAACATATAATATTATGTATTTAAAATAAAGTAAATGAATGATCAAAAGCCTATATGTATAATAAAACCCATTCTAATACACAAATCTTATACCATTAGTGCTAAACCATCATCTAACTTCAGATGATACTAGCAAGAACTGCAGTGAGCGTTACATGAGTATCCAAACTTGAGTTATTTGCACTTACTCAATTTTGCTAGGGAGGGTAACATGAGTAATATTGGTAAGTGTAAGTTCCTTAAACCAACACAGGGAGTTCCAAGTCTCAGGGCTTAGCAGCTCTGGACTTCGGTGGAAAATAGGTAGAGCATGTGGTGGAAGCTCTCAAATTGTTTGTGGTTAACTGTTGAAAGTTTCTATTAAGGTGGATAAAAAGGAGAGTAACATAATAAGAAGGCTTTTTTGTGGTGTGGTGGCGGCCCCCATGACCCCTGTGGTGACAGCCCACAGGCCTATGTTTTGCCTTAAATTCAGCATGGGCTTAGTGTTTAGCTCTTAGCCAAATAATGGAACTGCCACCTAGCAAGTTTCTTTCTTGAGCTGTCTTCCTTACTGATAGTAGCTGTCTTAAGTAATAAAATGTACAATGTAATATAAACCAAAAACAAAATATTTTAAAATTACCATTTTCAATCCTAGATAAAACTATTTTCAAACTTTTCTCCTGCTCATCAAGTTCTTTCCTAAGATTCAATAATTTTTCTGTTTGAATACGTATTTCTTTAAGGGAGTCAGTAGCAGGATCTTCCATGTATACATAGCCTATAGAGTCAACATTCAAAACATCATCAGACTCTTGTAATTGTGTCATCTGCACATATTGTTCTATTAATTGGGATTTTTCTAATATATAGCTATTGATTACTTTTAAAGATATCTCTTCTAAGCTTGAGTCTGAATATTTTTCTTGTACTTTTGTATTCGGTTTTGGTGTACTGTGTATATAAGTGTTTGTACGAAGTAATGGTTTGTTTGTTTCTTTAGTTTTATCAGACACTTTCAAACTCGAAAGTTTACTCCATAAATTTTTATTTTCACAAGTAACCATGAACACATGGTGTAAAAGTTGCGATTTCTGTCTACTTAGTTCAGCAATTTTCTGTTGCAAAATCTGCTTTTCATCGTCCGACAATGGTACATAAGGAGATTTTTCGGATGACTTTGTGATGTCAAGTTTAAGTCTCATATTATCCGCTTCTAAAGTATTTACCCTACGCTGGAGTATTATACAACGATCTAGCATTGCATGTAGAGCCAGTTGGTGCACACTTACATCGTTTTGTTCACCTTTTAAAGTTGTTTGATACGTTGAATCATTATTAAAACTTACAATAGACGAAGACTCCATACTGAAAAATGATTTTATATTTTCATTCCACGATCAACTTTAGTAGATTTTAGGATTTTAGACTATGAAACTTGTATTATGATTAGTTTATGTAAGATTTTTAATATTAGTACTTATGAAATTATGATTATAAATTGATAAAGTTTGAAGAAATGAAAACAATAATTATTGTTCTTACTTCTTCTTCTACTTTCACATTTTAATAGACTAGATATCGGCTGCGGTCATAGATTAAACACATAAATAGAGAGCTGCGATAATTTCAATTCATCTAAAACTTCAGAGAGTCAGGAATCAGGATATCATCATTTTAATAATTTATACATAATTTTGCAATTAAATAAATGCACCCTCGCGGTTAGCCAGAGATCCATAGAGGTATTTGTACAGAAAATGGCGTAAATCTGCGTAAGGGTGCTTACATATGGAAGCACTATTACCGGCGCCGACAAAATCGGCACAGAGTCGGCGCTGGTACTTTTGCAATGTTATCATAAGGGCTCACTTATAAAGAAACAGGTTTTTACCTGTACGTACCGACTTCCGGCGCCGATTCGTACAGGCTCAAGCATTTGCCGGTATGTAGGGTGTCCATTGCATTTTGAAAATGCAATACAATTTATCTCTTGTTATCCTCGTACAAGACTTGTGTTCATTAAACTTTATGTTTTTATGAAATAAATGATAATATTCATGCTAGTGCCACGGTGCATGCATGCATGTAGCCGCACTCGGGCCGACACGAGTGAGGTGTTTCACCATTAATAATAAACATAAAACAAATACTTATTTTTTAAAAAATTATATTACTTTATAGAAAATATACTAAGTACACTAATATTATTACGTAATTACTATTTAATTCTACTTGTAAATAATACACGTTTTTTAAATACTATTTCCACTTTTAATTAACTTACATAATATTAGTAGGATTTTTAATAAGTATAAAGTCGTTGTCCAACAGCGCCGGATTAAGCTCTGGCGGGGCCCGGGGCTGGGAGTAAAAAAGGGGCCCCTAATGGACACAAAAATTATCGTAATAGTATATCAATGAAATGAATAGTAGTAATAATATCATGAAATGAATAGTATAATTACGTGTACTTTGAGTAACAAAAAAAAATGCATATTATTTATTTATTTATTTATTTATTAAATCCACAGCTCTATTACATTAACAATAATTAATATCAAAAATTATAACCGAACTTAGGCCATTATGGATTTACATTTTTTAAGCAAAAACTTTTAGCTTTTCGACATCAGTAGAAACCAAAAAATAAGAAAGAGAAATAGTGAAGTGCTGTATCAGTAGAGACGTGTGTGTGTGTGTG
>LUGF01003884.1:364006-374280 GCA_001625245.1 Calycopis cecrops | reverse complement strand
TGTGTGTGTGTGTAAGAGTGTGTCTACTTATAGTTATTTATAGTGTCTCATCAAAATGTCCATGACACGTTTTATAAACATGTTCTTAGAGCAACTAAATGGGTCTACTTCAGCAAACATTTTGTTGTAAGTTATGAGAATCCTAGGCACTAAGGCATTTGTTGTATAACGATTACGAGTGAAAGGTATGTAGAATAAGTCAGGGTTTCTTCTACTACTCCTAGGTACATTTAACGTCATAAGTTTTTGTAAGATTTTAGGGCAATCTAGTCTACCTGTACATGCGTCATGTAAAATCGTCATGTCCATAACATATCTTCTGTCCTGTAAGCTCAGTAGCTTGTAGTGGGAGCAAGAGGTGAGATAATCAGAGCTATAGTGTTTAGTTTGGAAATCGAGATATTTTAGAAATTTTCTTTGGATTTTTGGATAAAATCACTCCCGTACCGAACACGTGGTCACTGCCTTGTTTTAAAGCGTCTTAACACGCTCGCGGTATACTAAGGGCCAAGCCCACAACTATACTGTATGTATTTTTATAAGTTTTCACGTATTCCTGAAGTATTTCAGCATTAGATTCCAGTAATTTGCAATTATGTGATTGAAATTAAGTGATATCGTGAAATATTTTTTTAGATTTCAGTAGCTTTAAACAAACAGTCGCAAGTAGATAGATACTTACTTATTCAACAAGTTGTCTTTGTTTATCAAAGTAATGTAAAATGTTAATAAAAATATGCACCTATGTCAGCAATGCTTCCCTGCCTGCGCAGTAGCAATTTTGTGATGCCCTTTTTGAAATACTGAAAGCTACAAACTCGTCAACGGCTTTTGATACTACTGTATTTTGAGCAGCTTAGAACTTTTCCCTGCTAAGAAGTAGTCCAAATTTTGGAAATTTTGGAGAATGGCGATAATGCAAAACTTCTAATAGCGATCTCGACAATGATTTTCTCCAGGAGAAAAAGATCACGTCAACGTCAAGGCCATTTCTTTACCGCGCGCGAGCTACTATCGATTACAGAGTCGCGGGGAGATGGAGCTGTCGGGCCGTTTGACCATTATAATAATAGTTAAATTAGTTATTATAATCTCTCTCATATGGGGGTGCATGTCTTTCAATCGAGAGACAGAGATCGATACCCATTTCGACCTCAAGCTGCCCGACGAAAAATCATAGCAATCAGATGATGCGGTATTGGACTTATCTTCGTTTCCGCAGCATTAATTCATGTCCGAATGGAACTCCCCAGAAGATGCTGCCACCTTGTCGTGGTTGGTGGGCTTGCGTGGCTTTTCTCTATGATCCCTGAGGGTATGCAGAGCAGGACTAGTTATACCGGACAGACTTGATGGGAGAGGCCTGACTAAGAGCAGCTTGACTCGGGGTACTCCCCCGTCCCTCTGAATCAGCAGAGGGTGGCGTGGATTGGAATGAGTAGCGGGTCCGATTTGGACATTGGTTACAGGGGCCTAGGGGCAGGTTGGCAATCTGACCCCATTGTATAGTTCGGACGTCGTAGTAGAGACTACTCAATGGCAGCCAGACCGTCTCCAAGGAGGATAAATCTGGCCTTTCTTGGATAAGGGAGGATAAATCTTTTTTTTATACTGGATAGGCTTGCGTTTGGTCACTGTCTCACCTGGTGGAAAGCAATAATGTGTCCTTGTTGAATTTGAAATCTGATTTAATATACTTAGGTATATTTTTTATTACTTTTAATATCTGAAAATTAATTTTCTTGAGACATGGGGCCCCCTTGACTCGCGGGGCCCGGGGCTATAGCCCCCCCTAGCCCCCCCCTAGATCCGGCGCTGGTAATTAGTAATAGTTTCAACTTAAAATATGATTTTCATTTTACTAATTATTTCCATTTTCCCATTGTTTTGAATCAAAATAACTACACAATATTAAATATGATTGTAAACACTATCATTTAAAAATGTTTTGGATTATGTTCGCGACTTTTAAAAAATCGGGTAAAAAACGCCCAATGTCATTTGATTTTTTACACGACCATAGTTTTAACATTAAATTATAATAGTTGACTCTTTTATTTAAAATTTATTATTTGTAATTAACTATTAAAACAATAATTATCATGATTTTAGTGTTGTGATGGCATAATTTTAATTTATACCTTCATAACTTTTTTTTTACTCTAAAAATCGGGATTTTTATTTTAATGGCAACACTTCATTAGACTAGAGCGCAGCTGTCATCAGCTGTCACCGGGTCAGATTTATTTAAAGTGCCACAAACCGTAGACCCGTTGTATTCTCTGACCCCGTAGTCAGAGAATACAACTCGCACCTTCGGTGCAACAAAGTCACAAGTACCCAAATCTGCAAAATCGAGTTGAGTATGCCAAAATGTTTCTGGACCATGTCTTTACTTGGGGCAACAAAAACATCCGCGAAAGTATCTCGAAATTCTACTAGATGGCGCAGGTGCCTTTGTGGTTATTGGCCGTTATTTCATGCGTTTTGGGCCAATAAGGTTTCATTAGACAGTAGGGGCCCCGCGCCCGCGAGTGTTTGACGTACGTTGGAGCTACAGCCACACAAAGGTATTTATGACCATTGTTATTCTAACTTATTGGAGCAAAAAACACTTATCTGTTTGTAAGACCTCAATATTTTTTTATAAATTACAAAATTCTTGGAGCCACAAAGGCATTTGTTATATAAGCCTTTTTGTTGATCCAACATTATTATTTATTTAACTACACAAATTGGAACTACAAAGTCACTAAACAAAAAGTGTTTTTATAGGTCCATTAATATTATTTTCTCAATTAATCTATTTTATCTACAAAGTCTTAAATTATAAAAATGCCGTAAAGGTTCAATATTATTATTTAGAACTTGGTAATAAAAAGACTTGTGACTTTTTGATTCCATTTTTTGTATCTTAAGTATTAGCTGTTTAGTTCAAAAACAAAATTGTGACTTTATTACCCCGTAGTCATTTACTTATTCAATTTTTTTGTCCAAGTTGCACCTAAATGTAAGATAAATTACATTGTTTTTATTTATTTGCTACTTTGATGACAATAGCAATGATCAGCAATGCTATTTTCTGAAGGACAGTGCGATGAATTTATTTGCTTAAAATAATAGCTCGTCGCTGAAACTAGTATCTCCTCAATGGATTTTCAACTTTATGCTCTGGAACATAACGTTGCAAATCAATTATAGATCCGCGCTCAACTTCGAGGACCGAAAAAGGTCTTAAATTTTGGTTAATCTTAATAATGAACCCTTCATAATTTCCCTACTGATATTTCTCTGTTTAGGCCTTTCCATTTTAATAATAATAATCGTAATAAAATAATAAATAGTGATAAAATCAGATTTATTAATATTTTTATTTCAGAGAGCAATGGGTTCCCGGAGTAAAAAAATTATGTCTATGATTCAAGACAATAATTTAAAGGAAAACAATACATTAGTTGAAAACTGGTTAGCGAACTTTCATCCGGAAGATCAGGACAATGATCATGATTCCAACTTAGAATCCTCTCGTTTTTTAATAAATAATATCACCAGTACTTCTTGTGATACCAAAAATGAACTTTCAGCTTTTGACAGGAGCACAATTATATTATGTGATAATGACGTGGACACATTTTTAATACAAAAAGTAAAACGCTGATTCAATTTCCCCAAATACCGTAATAGAAAATGTAGCAACGAAAGATATTGAAAAGGCAGTCATTACTACAGATAGCGAAAGATTTAACCTTTCAGATGCTGAAAAAATAGTGTCTTCCAATGTAGTTATCACAGATATAATGCCTAACTTAGTAAAAACTACGCCAAGGCAAGACACCTACTCGAATGCTAATGATATGAACTCCGATAATAATGAAGATTTTTCCGTAAGTGATGGATCTGACTATAAACCACCGCAAAAAAAACTACAAAAGAAAGTTTTTCAGTCTACCCGCAGAAAATCCAGCTCTAGCAGTGATTCTTCTACCACTAGCAGCGACTCTTCCGCATCAAGTTCATCTAGCTCTAACAGTCGATCCAAGCACTCCAAATGTACATCTCGCTCCAAACGTCTCTCTAATGTGTCATTTGTACATCATATTGTAGCCTCTGAGAATACTCAACAAACTGAACAAGCAAGTATTGTAACAAAATCTAAAAAAAGAACCAGAAACCCAAGTCTATGGCAAAAAAACCAGAGAAAGTATCTAAAAAACACTGGTCAAGCATATACATCGACTAGAGGTAAAGCCATGCCGGAAAAAAGTATTCGTCCGCCTTGTACGAGTACCTGCCGATTGTCATGTTCAAATAAGTTTTCCATAGACGATAGGAGTGTAATATTTACGACATACTGGGGCCTTAATTCTTTTCAAAGACAGCGTGACTTTCTTGCCTCTTGTGTAAAGCAAGTTGAACCCGAATTCCGTACCATCAAGATTCGAAAAGGTGGAGACGTGAATAGAAAATATAGAAAACCAAACACATCCTACTTTCTTGTAAATAAAGGTAGTGAAATAAGGGTTTGTAAAACGTTCCTATTGAATACATTGTCTATAAGTAATAAACCACTACGTACTGTAATTGAAAATAAATTTGCAAGCATAAGTGTAATTCCAACAGATAAACGCGGTAAGCACGGAAAACAGTCAAAGCTGGATGCTGAAATAATACAATCTGTACGTGACCATATTAATTCGATTCCAAGGATGGAAAGCCACTATATAAGAGCCAATTCATCAAGAGAATATATAGATGGAGGATTGACTGTTGCCGAATTACATCGTAACTATAGTCAAAAACGTATATCTGACAACAAGGAACCAGCCAATTACGACGCATACCATCGGATTTTCAATACCCAATTTAATATCAGCTTTTTTATTCCTCGTAAAGACCAATGTGACGTGTGTGAGGCCTTTAAGAATGCCGTAGATAAAAAACCGTTGATGTCAAGTTTTAATCTACACCAAGAGGAAAAGAGTCTTAGTAGAATAGAGAAAAAACAAGATATAGACGATTGTAAAAAGCCTGATAGCAATAGCATTGTGGCAATATTCGATCTTCAAGCCGTATTGCCTTGTCCTATAGGTCAATCATCGGCATTTTTTTATAAAAGTAAACTTAATTGTTATAACTTCACAGTATCAGATATTAAGGATGAAAAAACATTATGTTTCTTTTGGCATGAGGGTCTGGGTAAACGAGGAGCCAATGAAATAGGTTCTTGTTTGTACAATTTTTTAAAGGAATGTTCTTCGACTAAACCAAATTCAGGAATAACTTTTTTTTCGGATAATTGTTGTGGCCAACAAAAAAATAAATTCATTCTTAGCTTGTATTATTACGCCGTTTCAACCTTGTCAATTAAATCCATCACACACAAGTTCCTAATTCGTGGGCACACACAAAACGAAGCGGATAGCGTCCACTCAGTAATTGAGAAAAATATTCGTCGAGCAAAAAAATCTGGGCCAATTTACACCCCAGATCAATATGTGGCTCTAATCCGTAATGCGAAAAAGACCGGTAACAGTTTCACTGTTAATGAAATGAGTTTCGATAGTTTCTACGATTTAAAGTTACTTTCTAACGATATTAATTTGAACACAGGCAAGAATATTGATGGCGAAACTATCGGGATTTCTGATATCAAAGTCGTGAAATTCATTAGAGCATCTGATACCTATTTTTACAAAACCACGTATAAAAGTGAACGATGGAAAGAAGCTAACGTTAAAATTAGTCGTGCAGGCAAAAAAAATATCTCAGATATTCATTTGAGTGCAGCATACAGCTCTAAGTTGCCAATTGCGAATAATAAAAAGCAAGATATTCGACAACTAATAACTGCTAATATAGTTCCAAAATATTACGAAAACACGTTTAACAGTATATTTTAATCATAAAAGCTTTTGATAATTCTATTAATATAAAAAAAATATTATCTTTTAATGATAAGAACCATCAATGCTCTTATTAATTCAATATTATTATCGTTAACTGTCTGCTATAAAAACAACAAAAAGATAATTGTGATGTACTCTTTTGGATTAAAAAAAAATCTAATTTCCTTTATTTTTTTTATTTTTCTAAGAATTTATTGTTTATAAGTGAGAAGATTATTTTTTAACCATTTGTAAGACTCATTATGAGACTGTTCGTAAGTTCCTAAGTATAAAAGACTGAGTATTATGTAAGTCTGCTTTTTCTAGAATTTGATTATAACTCAAAGTATTAAAATGATGCCAAATAATGTTATAGTTATAAGAATTTAATTGTTTTGTATTGCATTTTTATTAGTAGTTGATTTTTCGAGAAGAAAATATACGATTATGTTTGCTTATGACACTTTATTTCATTTAAAACATACCTTGCTTATGTTATAAAATTAAATAACTTCTGATGCAACAAAGTCACAATTCAGGACACTTTTTTTTGTTAGATGTTTTGTTAGGATTTTTTTGGTAATGAAATATAAGATTATTACGTAAAACTATAGCCAACTAAATAAACAATTAATTTTGTAAAGATTTCATACCTTCTATAAATAGTTATCGAGAAATGAGTAATTACATATGAAAAAAAAATTAAAAGTCTTCTCCTGTAAAATTTAAAAATGAGTTGTTGTGACTTTGTTGCACCGAAGGTGCGAACTGTCTACGTCTGACCCGGTCGTGGCGGCGTTCTTCTGACAATAGTGACAAGTCTTGTCTTAGTATTGCCATTAAATGAAATATCCCTATTTTTAGGGTAAAAATAATGTGCGATGCAGGAAGTAATTGAAATTTTGGCATCACAATACTCAAATCATGATAACTATTATTTTAATAGTTTGTTTTTCATAGAGTAAGGGGGCAAGCGAGCAATCGGAGCCAGTTTGGAGCAACGTATCTACCGATGCCCAAAGACGTTCACATAGAGGTAACACAGATGCGCTGACATCCATCCTCATTTTTCCTCCATGGGCCACCGGCTTCTTAAGCACCGCATGCAACGCGACAGTACAGCTGTCTCTTTACGCCGGTTTCATGTAAGCGAGAGGTACCTTCCCAGAGCGTGCCGGCCCGATTAGACTACATGTATGCATGCAGCGTAGCACTCTCCCTTACTGATAATTAAAAATAATATATTAGACATAAAAGATTGAAGTACCTAGTTTAGTCATAAGTTGTTACAAATAAAATATCCGATAATTTCTAAAAAAAAATAATTTTATTTTGAAGTCATGTTTGAATATGTAGAGTGAAAAAGATGGAGAATGGTGACGTACAAAACTGGTTATTAGCGTCCCTTAGCTTGCGCGCTTTAGCTGAAGTTTTCACTCCTTTTTCGCAAAAATGGAGTTTTGTAACCCCTTGGTAAGAGACAACCCACCAAACCATGACGTATGCTGGATGATGAGCTCGCTAAACTTTGGCCACTGCCACGGAAGCTTCTTTAGAGCTGTGTGCAGACACTCGATCATTTTTTTTGTTATAATGCTCCTCGATTGTAAACATTTTTTCATCAGTAAAGAGATTTTTTCTTTGTTTTTCGTCCGCAGAATATTCTATCTATTTTGATCTATTTTGTTTGATATATTATATCTATTTTGATTTTTCGACTATGTTTTGCTTTAGTGCCTGATTTAAGGTATGTCCGGTGTATCTCCGGTAAGCCTCTAAACCTAAGTCTTGTATGATAGTCCGAGAAAGTGTCCTCGGTGGGATTCTCATTTCTCATTTTAGTAATAAGTACACATTTGAGAAAGAAATGCCAACTATACCAAAGTTACTCAATGTTTTACGCGATGAAATTAATTTTGGAGCAAGTAGAGAAACGCTAAGGAAAATATTACATAAAATTGGTTTTCGATACAAGAAAACAAAATCGAATAGAAAAGTCCTCATCGAGCGCAATAACATTTTTGCATGGAGAGCCAGGTATCTGCAAAAAATAATGTGTAGAACTTGTGAATTTGTCTCCTTACCACGCCTAAATCAAAATAGTCAATTTCTACCTTTCCCTTTTTTCTTTCCCTCTTTTTACCTGGAGTAGTAATATTTGTGCCTAATGCATCAGCTTGTTCTTTTTCTTTTATTAATTTTCGGACAATCAGCTCACCGACGCCTGAAAAATAGGATTCACATTATTTATAAGTATATAGCATGAAGAAGTTAAAAAACGAGTGTCACTATCGAAAACACTTGTGATGATTCATATCTTATGTATTTCTAAAACAAACGGCCTCGTGGTCCAATGGTAAGCGTGTTCAACTACAGACATGAGGTTCTGGGTTCGAATCCCAGGTCAGACCAAATATTGTTGTTGGAATTTTTCAATTTCTAATTACGAAGTCTGGAAGTTGCCGGTGTTACACCCCCTTGCCTCGGAGAGCACGTTAAGTCGTCGGTCCTGCGCCTGATTTCCCTCCGGTCTTGTCTTGTAAACGGTAAGTTTTATCAAAAAAAAACTTCAAACCAAAGTTGTAGATCTTAAAATTATGTGCCCCGCGGTTTCACCCGCGTTTATTTTCTAAGAAATCCATATAAACTTCAACACCGGTCTTGTCGGACTGCCGTTCCATCGGAATATGAGAATAAGGGAGTAGACAGTCTATTTGTATCGGCGCGCACACTTGTGCTCTATAATATGTCCTGCAGATGGCTCGTCTCTATAGAGACGGCCGTTGAATTTGATAAAAGTCATTGTAAAGCTATTCACTACTATTCCTAAATTCCTAAGTTAAGCGATATCTAAGCCACTAAAAATAATTTGCAATTTGCAAAATAATTATAATCAGATTACGTAGTAGTTTCTATAATATACCAATATTTTGTAATGCCACATTACATTTAATAGATTTAAAAAATACAAATAGTTATTTAGGAAAAGTTAGTGCCGCGCTGCGTGAATGCATGTAGCCGAATTGGGCCAGTACGACCGGGGAGATACCTCTCGCTTACACGATACCAGCGTGACAGCTGTGCTGTCGCTTTTCGTGCGATGTGAAAGAACTCAGTGACTCATGGAGGTCGGAGGTGGAAGGAGGGCAACGTATTTGTGCTACTCTATGTGGATGTCTATGAGCGTCGGTAGTCGTGAGAATGGCTCCAACCCCTCGTTTGCCCTAGGTACAACTGGTAACACTAACCTGTGGCAGCCGCTACTCGTTCGCATAATTTTACAAAGGTATTAACCGTTTCGCTGCGACGAACATTTTCTAAAACTGAGCGGTGGCGGCGTTCAAATATGTCGTGACACGGCAGCCGTGTCATACGCCATACGATTAGAATAATGTTACACAAATAAATCTCTAATAATATTGCTCCTATAATAATGATATAGCAATATTTGCATAATAGCCATCGATTTTGAAAAAAAAAATATATGTATGTTTAATACTTTTTATTAAGTCTATGGTTTAATAGTTGGTAATAATCTAAAAAATGAGATATACATTTTTTGCGCCGGGCCTGGGTCATATATGGCGGACCTTCTTTATATTATGACACTGAAAATGCGCTCCGCTTCGCTGCGCTTCGCCGCGCTTTTGGTGTGAATTGACCCTAAAGGTATTATGGCATGACAAGAAATCAACTTAAAGGACTACCGACGCTCATGATCCCCGCACAGTTATAGGTTAAAAGTTATACAAGGTCGATACATGCGAATGTAATCTTTAATAAGTATTAAGTATAAGTATTATTGCAATTATTTTAAAGTTGAAATTCATATGACACATAAACTGCGCTTCGCCGCGCTTTTGGTGTGAATTGACCCTTAGTTTATTTAAGCTTAAAAACTTAATGATTCTTTTTAAGAATTTTTTATAATAAAAAAATAGATTAGGTACCTCAGCAACCAATACCACAGAATTAAGCAGAAAAGTTAATTCTCAGTAAAGTAATTGATTGGTTACTTTTTATTAATTACATTTAATAAAAGGCTTTTTTGTAGGGGGCACGGCGTGCCCCCCGGCACGCGTTGCTCTTATAGGAAGTTTCGAAATGGGTGTACTTACCAAAAATTATGGACTTAAATCTTTCAACAACTAGTTTACTCGCAAAAGAGAAGTGACTATAAGCTACACCTAAGTCACATAATCAGAGAGTTGAAAATTTGGCAAATGGCAAAATATAATTAAACTCACGCAAATCCGTGGCTTTCGTCAAGTCGTAATAGCTGCAAGCTCGCTACGTCTATCGTCGGAATATAAATAGAATCCCATTTTGTTCCCTTACCAAACTGCGGTCTGCTTCATGAAAATTGCATCGCTATTATAGAAATTTACG
>LUGF01003884.1:342473-362519 GCA_001625245.1 Calycopis cecrops | reverse complement strand
GTCTATGAGCGTCGGTAGTCGTGAGAATGGCTCCAACCCCTCGTTTGCCCTAGGTACAACTGGTAACACTAACCTGTGGCAGCCGCTACTCGTTCGCATAATTTTACAAAGGTATTATAGGTGCCTGGTCACGTTTTTTCTTTCATAAAAGATAACACTTAAAATAATATTACTCGCATCAGTTTTTAATGCTCTCGGCATTATTTTTATGAATAAATTAAAATACATAATAAAAAGCGAAAAGACAGCAAATGTCATATCCTCCAATAAAGCTGACAATAGATTGTCATTTCAAAATGACGGCTTTATTTCCAACTCTGTCCACCGGGTCAGATATGTTTGTGGCACTATACTTTATTGTAGATATTACAAAATACAGAAAAAAAAGTCACATTTAGTATCTGTAGTGTACTATCAGTAGATTTCGGAATGCAGCCTCTATGATTTGTTGGCTCATGCCGTAGACAGAGAAAAGCTGTCGTCTATGGCTCATGCACTTGTTACGTCACCGTGAATTTCATGTAGTTTCGTGTCACGTGACTTACGAATAAAAATAAATATAGTGTATTCGGCTAATTCGAAAATAGGGCTATTCCGAATATTGCTATTTTCTCCCGAACGAAGCAATACTTTTTGCTCTGGCAGCATTCATCTAGTCGCCATTTTAATCCTTTCGCCCCTTTCATCATCTCAAGACACTACGTAGGAGTACCTACACACGAGCGACATGAAATTTTCGTCAACAACTGTTTTTTCGCGCGTTTTTGGATTTTTGGCATACAAAAAAGCATGATGTACCTTCTGCCTAAACTTAATAAAGTTCATTTTTGGACATCATTCGGAATTAACCGAATTTATTCGGAATTACCCTTGTAAAAAAAAAAGTCTTATTTGAAAACCCTATATCTCTAAACTTAGAGAGTACTAATAAAGGTCTTGGTAATAATTTTTTAGGTAATTTAAGTAAGCAAAGGAAGTGACCTTCGATGGCAGCATAAAATGCACGAGTTCTATGTAGTCAATGCAAATATAAAAGTCCTGCCAACTCGTCTAAAATCCATTCGTAATTACCCGAATAAACTTTTTAAAAGCATATTTTAAAATAAAATATTGATTATGTATAAATTATTTCACTGCATAATGACTTTAAAAATCATATTAATTAAAGATTACATTCAATAAGCTTTTATTTTTAATACTGGAAAATAGCACATTTTTTGGCACTATACAAAATTTATATGACACTGAAAATGCGCTCCGCTTCGCTGCGCTTCGCCGCGCTTTTGGTGTGAATTGACCCTAAAGGTATTATGGCATGACAAGAAATCAACTAAAGGGACTACCGACGCTCATGATCCCCGCACAGTTATAGGTTAAAAGTTATACAAGGTCGATACAAGCGAGAGGCATTAAATGAAATCACATATTTAGTGTATTATTTTCAGGCTACACTACAAAAATCAGATCAATCGAAGCAATAAATTAGTCACAGGAATTTTTTAAAGTTTTTTCTCACTTCGTACACGCTGTATTGCAGCAGATCGCCTACTATGAACGGCCGGGGTCCTTCTCCCCGTACGAGGTTGCCGTTCGCTGTACGAGACGTTACAAAGCATGTTTATGTTTTTTCGCTGTTTAACTTGTTTGAAAAAAGTATTTTCGTATACTTGTCGTAAACTTATTTTTAATAGTTTCGGATTTACTGTAGGCACTTATAGTATATGTGGTTTAATTTGATGCCTCTCGCATGTATCGACCTTGTATAACTTTTAACCTATAACTGTGCGGGGACCATGAGCGTCGGTAGTCCCTTAAGTTGATTTCTTGTCATGCCATAATACCTTTAGGGTCAATTCACACCAAAAGCGCGGCGAAGCGGAGCGCATTTTCAGTGTCATATAAATTTAAACTTTATTTTCATTCCTGTAGTACTTATTATCGAATTCTCGCGACTTCCGCGCGGATTCCAGCGAATCCCCGCGCAGTCGCTTGAATCCGCGCGACTCGTTCGAGTTTCTCATGCGATAATAAGTATTATAGTAAGTAATTATTATAAAGTTGAAATTCATATGACACATAAACTGCGCTTCGTTTCGCTGCGCTTCGCCGCGCTTTTGGTGTGAATTAACCCTTAGTTTATTTAAGCTTAAAAACTTAATAATTCTTTTTAAGAATTTTTTTATAATAAAAAAATAGATTAGGTAAGTAGATACCTCAGCAACCAATACCACAGAATTAAGCAGAAAAGTTAATTCTCAGTAAAGTAATTGATTGGTTACTTTTTATTAATTACATTTAATAAAAGGCTTTTTTGCAGAGGGCACGGCGGCCCCCCCGGCACGCGTTGCTCTGATAGGAATTTTAGAAAGGAGGAAGGGTGTACCAAAAATTATGGACATAAATCTTTCAACAACTAGTTTACTCGCATAAGAGAAGTGACTATAAGCTACACCTAAGTCACATAATGAGAGAGTTGAAAATTTGGCAAATGGCAAAATATAATTAAACTCACGCAAATCCGTGGCTTTCCTCAAGTGGTAATAGCTGCAAGCTCGCTACGTCTATCGTCGGAATATAAATAGAATCCCATTTTGTTCCCTTACCAAACTGCGGTCTGCTTCATGAAAATTGCATCGCTATTATAGAAATTTACGCTGCGTAATAGCATCCATTATCCTTGCCAAGTACAATTGCTGTACCTAGTGACTTAATAGTATCTACCTGCCGACTACAATGTTGCCTAAGGTAAGGAATACAAAAATGCGCAACTCTTTTATTGATCCACAAAGAAATTTAACGATTGAGACAGACGAAATTACTCTACTTCGAGTTAAGTAGTAGTAGTTATTTATGGATAATTTATCAAGCAAAAATTTTAAACATTTATATATAGGCTTAGACCAAATAAAATGTACTTTTTATTTCGTCTGAGGGTGTGAGTATATTTTATTTATATGGCAATATCGGTAAAATCTATAACTATACAATAATATTAGGCGCTACGTGTTAATTATAATGTGAAAATATGTGAATGAGTGTGTTGCTATACGTAATACTTAGGTAAGTACTTTTTATGAAGTCTATGGTAAGTACTATATTTGTTCACTAACAATAATGAGCTGCCCCCTACTGATATTGAATATCAAAAGGTGGCAAGGTAGCAAAATGCAAGTGATTCTGGCCCGGTAGAGACGACGGTCAAAGAACGGTGCGCGTGGGATTGGATATTCATGGATGGACATTTATTGATAAAGCTTTTCTATCTCATCCGATTGGCTATTGGCAGTGAATGAAAATAGCGCTACTGACTACAGTCTTAGGTACTTACCTAACATGCATTAATCGAAGTAAATTGATTCATTGAGTTACCTCTATAGTAAGTAGTTCCTTGTAATGCGAACAGGACTGATTTTGTTTCATCTTTTTGGAAGCTAAGAGGATTAACAGGTCACAATTATTCGAAGTCCTTGAAGATGAGTAAGATTGAAAATTGTTCAACGTATATAGAAAACTAGACATCATAATGACTACATAATTAGTTCTATCGGTCTCGCTGCATATAGACTTATTTCGATTAACGGCACGATAACCGATTTCCTCTTCACACACCTCTCACTCGCATAGGTAACACCAGTGTCAAATTAAAGATATGGAATCGTGGTACGAAACTTTGCCTTGCAAGAGTGTAGACTGTAGGTAGATCGTTGCGGGAGTGAGAAAAAGTTCAACATGTAATAATATGGATTATTTTGGGAAACAGTTGGTATTCACAAAAAATAATTTAATTGCCTCGGAGGATGGGCCTCCAACAGTTATCTTAGATAATATATATATATAAATATAAAATAATATACTTACCTAACTACATATAATAAAATAGTAAAATCCGTGTATCTGTACATTGAATATATTTACGAAAAACTAATTATGGGCTATGTTAAAATAGTATTAGAACACTTAATACAATGTTTTTTATTTTCTTTGTCTTTCCGTTTGTCCGTGTGTCTGTTTGTCCAGGCTAATCTCTGAAATTACTGGACGGGTTCGAATGACAACATCTAGAATAATTTTTACTGCTGGAATCGCTCATTCCGACGGGAAATTCAGTAATGACACTTTTCACTTTGATTAAAACAGAACCACGCAGTCTGGGGCACCAACTAGTAGAATATAATATTATAGTGCCTATCGTATTCTGAAAATCCAATTAATTATCTGATGCAGTATCGGTAAACCTCGTCGGAGCAATATAAAATTGCTTCTTGTTAGACCACCCAGACTTTATTTAATCGTAGCATTAAAAGAGAACTGGAACGACTATTGTAAATTGCGGTCCCATTATCTCCGTATTCGATACTACGATACATTGACTGTTTTCTTTCTTTAAGACGGTTTTTCGTTCGTTAGTTATTTCTAGTTTACATACAATAGTCAATGACCACAGGTTCGGCGGCAAGTAACATATCACACAAAAAAGCACTGGCTACACAAACACTACAGAGTTATAGATTATAACAATAATGTATTTGCCTAGTCGAAGTTGTTAGTGATAATATTAGGACATTAGTCCATAATAATTTATCAGTACCTACATATCTAAGTAAATAGACATAGATACGTTGTTTTTGGAAATTATGTTGTAGCAAGGTAGGAATTAATATAGGTAAGTAGGTACGTGTAAAAAAAATACACAAACTATTAACTATAAAATATAAGTTGTATGATGAAGTAGGCTAAGCATCTGTACCTATAACCTCTGGTTATGTGGTTGTTTGTAGGTTGACTTACTTCTAAAGGTTTCGGATACTAGTTTGTCGAAAGAGTCACTCCAAAAGGTTTTGGATACTCGCTTGCCGAAAGACTCACTCCAAAAGGTTTCGGATACTCGTTTGCCGAAAGACTCACTCCAAAATGTTTCGGATACTCGTTTACCGAAAGACTCACTCCTAAAGTTTTTGGATACTCGTTTGCCGAAAGACTTACTCCAAAAGGTTTCGGATACTCGTTTACCGAAAGACTTATGGTGGGGTGGGGCAAAAATCCGCAGTGGGAAATGATCCGCACCGTCAATTTAAAATGATCGCTTAATATTGTCGTTGTTTTAGACACATTTTTATGCTGGCAACATTGATAGAAGACGACTCACAAAAGTTACATGGCGTCCGACCGGCACAACAAAAACAATGAGGTTAGAATTCTTTTCACTTGTTTTGATGTAATAATCCGTAGGTCATCTTCAGTTGAAAATGTAATTTACTATACGGTTTACTTACTTTTTTACTGGTTCACTTCCATAATTCAGGTTTTGAAAGGCGATCTATGGACAATAATTTGGCCAAATGCGCATTTCTTGTGTTTAGGTTAGTTTGTGTTTACAAAATGACAAAATGGGGCAGAGGTCCGCATTTTGCATGGGGCAATGGTCCGCGCGCGGACGTTTGCCCCAAGATTTGTATTCATTGTTCTAACGGACGTAAGCGGAGCGGAAGAAGTTTGAAGTCGACTCTTCTAACATCTTCTCCGCACAAGAAAGCCCTTCGGACAAAAAATTACAAGCTGAAAGGTTGGTCAAAGAAAGAGAAGATCGTAAAATTAAAAATGCAATGAAACGAAAAGACAAGCTCAAGATGGCAGCAAAGCAAAAGAAGAAGCCACCACGTAGACTTAAGTTTGATTCAGATGACTCATCTCAGTCTATTTCATCTGGCACTTCGGTCTACAACTAGTCAGAATCTGACAGTGATCAGAAGATGGAAGAATCGTCTGAGCGGATGGTGCCTCCAAAGAGGTGCATAGGCGAATTTTGTACCGTTCGATATGAAGAAAAACTGTTTCCAGGAGTTATTACTGGCGTTTCAGAAACCCATGTCACTGTATCATCAATGGTGAAAGCTGGAAAATTATGGAAATGGCCAGACCGGCCTGACATTCTCGATTATGAATGGGGATCAGTCGTTTCGAGTATAAAGGAGCCAAAACAAACCAGCACAACCCGAAATGTTTATTTAGTCAGTGAACTGGAATGGTTTTACTCATAACTGTGAATAAATAAACTGATTAAAGTTAATTTTTCCGTGTATTTCATTTCAATGGGGCAAAGATCCGCAGCTGCGGACAATTGCCTCGCATCTGCGGACGTTTACCCCAAACAGTGGGGCAAAGGTCCGCAAAGGCAAGGTTGTCTACCTTTCCTTTTTTTTCCTAAATGGTGCTTATTTCGCTAGTAATAAAATGGTATATTGTAGCACATAAATTAAGATTTCCAGTGAAGTCAAAACCTGCAGGACCTTTTACTTATTAGATGAGAAAAAAGGTTGAAACCTAAAATTGCGGATCTTTGCCCCACCCTACCCTACTCTTAAAGTTTTGGGATACTCGTTTGCCGAACGACTCACTCTTAAAGTTTTGGGATACTCGTTTACCGAAAGACTCACTCTTAAAGTTTTGGGATACTCGTTTGCCGAAAGACTCACTCCAAAACTTTTCGGATACTCGTTTACAGAAAGACTCACTCCTAAAGTTTTGGGATACCTACTCGTTTGCCGAAAGAGTCACTCCAAAATGTTTCCGATACTCGTTTGGAGTGAGTCCGACGCCTATAAACAACCACACAACCAGAGGTTAAGCAGATGCGTAGCCTCCTTCATCATATCCCATTTATTCAGTGGGCCTACTGAGTTTCCACAAACTGGTACCGCCACTAAGCACGACTGCAGAGCTATCTCTTCATGCTGATAGGTATGACACTTCTCACTGAAAGGTCAATACCTTATCAAAAAAATATCAAGTCATCTTAAAAACGACATATTCATGAGTAGGTGCTATCAGATAGTACCTAGTTAATACGATGACAGATTACTGATAGAGACTTGCTATCCTGGATCTTTAAATAACTGGAAAGCTAATAGGTTATAGCATCATTATCTATCTTATCTTATTAATATTATAAATGCGAAAGTTTGTATGTTTGTTTTTTTGTTACTCCTTCACGCAAACTGAACCGATTTTCATGAAATTTGTCACACACAGAGAGTAACTTAGATTAACATATTTCCGGGATTTTTTTTTCGGGATAAAACTATCCTATAATATAGGATAGTTTTATCCCGAAAAAATGTTCCTATGGGATGCCATGGGACGATTTTCCACGGGATCGAAAACCGCGGGGCGCAGCTAGTATAAATATAAATACTATGTTTTGTCAAAGTTGTGGTATCTTTGACAAAATATAGTACTTGAATAAGATGTAGCACATAGCCGGGGTTGATAAAGTATTCGCCGAGAAAAAGTAGTCTTGGATTGCCCCTACCGGCTAAACCCCTGCGGGTACCTTTCAGCCGCTATAATTGGAGGGTCCCGGATCTACAAGCAACAGTACCCCTCCAGCGACAGGCCTCGGCGAAAAGATCAGACTTTTCCTCCCTGGGGACTCTCCGGCCGCCTCTAAACAGACCACAACGTCGGAACCGCACAATGGGGTCCGGTAACTGTTCTGTCCCCTGACCCCAGTACTTAAAGGAGCACGCCGCAGCAGCAGTCGTCCTATTCCACGCCGCCATCAGAGGGACGGCTGGAGGACCTCCCAGGTGAGCTACTATTAGTCTAGCCTCTGACCCCTAGCCTATTCGGCATGGTTAGCCCTGTCCGGCATAGCCTTGGGGATCACATTCACGATCACACAACCATTGCTAATACGAGGGCTGCCTTTTAAGTAGTGTCGTTTGCTATAAATACTCAAATATGTAGGTACGTATTTAGGTAGGTAGGTACATATAATTTTGCATTTTATCATAATTTTTTCTATCAATTACCTAACTGCGGCTTCTAACCACATTATAGAAATTCTTCCGTGCTATCCAGCTATACAGATCGGTGCTTGCAACCGTTACAAGCGGATAGCCCGGAGCCCAAGTCCTAGGTGTGGAATTAATTGGTCAGCCACCGGTCGAGCTGGTCTGTCCCGGTAGCCAACAGCTCGTATATTGTCGTATCAACGGGCACTTAATACCTGCTACATTGGACCTGTATCGATCTATACAAATACTTTGAAACGAGTTTCAAAAGGCTATTTAAGGTCTAATTTTATAACACCATGACTAATATACCTAAAACTAGCTGACCCGGTAAAGCTTGCACTGGTATAGGTAATAATTATTTCTATTGAAATTCGGGCATGTGAATTTGTAGGTTTGTTGTTACACATACTCTTGGATGGCAGATAAAAAAATAAAAAATATTAAAAATTGGAACATAGGTAACACCAGATTCACCTAGCAGTGTGAAATATAAAACCTACGTATAAAACCTATGCAAAAAAATACACTAAATTATTAAAAATTTAGCCTTTTCGGATGTGCCTCGAGAAAAAAAAATCTCGTGTCTCCCTGAAACTGGAGAAACATCCTTATGAGCGCATTGTGATAATTCTAATATCGTTAAAAAGTGTTAGTGAATGCTTTAAAAAAACACACGAAGGTCGTGGACCCATATTCAATTCGTTGGGTGCTAATTTTTTTAATCATAATAAAATACGTTACGACTTGTTAAGTACTTATTTCCTGATATTTTCTTTTATGGAGCGTTCTATTAAAACGTACATTATTTTTCTGTGTTATTTTCCTATAATATATTGTTTTTCTAAATATAATAGTGTTACAAGCTGGAGTAAAATCCAGAACTCAATATCATGAACAAGTGAGTTCCCGATCCACGATATTACCTGTCTACGCCAGCTAGCATTTACTGTAAGAGCGCCTGCACATTCACCACATAATTTATTTACTTTGGTATTCTTACTCAGCGTCCAAAAGGACTATCGCAGCTTTCTATGCTGAAGACTTCACTACCCTTAAGTCAGCTGGCCGATAAATTACAATTTATGTAATTAAAAAATATTAAAAAATCCCGTTAAAAAATAATTCTTCAATTCATAAGTGCTATGCTAAATTGCAACTGCATAAAGCTGGCACGACCAGGTACCTCTCGCTAACACGATGCCGCCGTGACAGCTATGCCCCGATCATGAAATATCTTTCACTGATAGAGAACTACACTATTCTGGAGTAACATAGGCTATATTCGTGCCCCGCGGTTTCAAATTTGCAAAAGGCGAAACCCAAGCGAGCCATTCAGGAATTAGCGCGTAACAAATATAGGCACAGGACAGCTAGCTAGCTACTCTTGCATATAAAAAGTCCTTCTTCCCTTTCATCAGTTTTTTTTATTTTCGAACCTGAACTTTTACAGTGGCAGCGAAGAGAAGACCAATACTATTGTTTTGAGTGCTCGTGGGAGGACGAGACTGCGTTTGGGGTGGAAAGGGAGACCGACCTGCACATGTTTATAATATCTAATTTATCTATCATGGCCAGAGAGACCGCGGGGTCCATCAGAGTCCTACTCTGACGTCGGTGGACGCTCGCGCGCGGTAGCAGAGATGGCCTCGGCGCTGTCGTGAATGAATAGCTCATGAACAGGATCCCTATGACGGGTGAAAGGACTCGAGCGCCGTACTCTCTGAATACCTAACCGGTAAGGCAGTATTATTCGAGCTGGGCAAATCGCGGATCGACAGTGTGGCAGCATCTTAAACGTATGAAATGCTGCGGAGGGCATAACGTTCGCAGTACGTATCAGATGCCGTGCGGAGCGTGCCGCGCTAATGTGGCCGCGGCACGATTCCGATCCCTTATCACCTGCGCCATTCAGCCGCTGCAGCGTAAGCTACAAATGCTTTTGTGTTATTAACATTAAATTTAAATAACCGCTATTGTAAATACCCATTTGAAAGTCTAATAATGTTATGATAGCTGGTGTTTGGTGATAGAGGAAGGAAATGCTAACAGCTACATGAACGTACATTATCATTATTCGATGAAATATTTCTTTCACAGTTGGTCATAGCAATCCGATCGTCAAACAATCGATCAATCAAAATCTGTGTTCAGCTTCTTCTTCTTCAGGCTTTTCTTCATTTCCACAGCATAAGTTCAATTGCGAAAAAAATTGATACTTTTTTTATTTTTTTTTATTTTAACCTCTGTCTGCTTCATATGATTCTGGTACATTCTCTTGTGTATGAGGGCGTGTATCTTTAGCTTCAATGAACAGAAGGTTAAGGGACAAGCAGTCAGAGATTATCGATGACTATCATCCCTAATCTGAATAATTGTTATCCAGATATATTGTACGCCTTCCTTCCTTCACAGCGCATGAGACGCGGCAGACCACGGAATAGTAAACTAACAGTAAAAATATAAAGGGTAGTAGACCCTCGTTATAAACATAGTATAACTTTATCCAAGTATTAAGCGCAGGGAACGAGCTAGTTCCAACACCATTGAAAGTATTGTCATATAGATATGATTGTCAGTACATGAACTGTTCTATGGTACATGCACTGACAAACACACAAATGGCCAAGTGTGGTTGTTTTATTATAAAAAAAAAATATTTAAATAATAATAATTGTGTATCGTTAAGGACTGTTGATGATGATGATGAATAATATGTCAATGCCAATGAGTTATTTTAAATGTATTTTATGCCAATACAGAACAATATGCCAATGAGTTATTTTAAATGTATTTTATGCCAATACAGAACAATATGCCAATGAGTTATTTTAAATGTATTTTATGTATATACGTTTTTTTTTTCTAAATATGTATAACAGTAATTATGAATGTATTAATTAAAATCAATTTAATGTAATTTTTACTAACATAGTTTTAAGTACCTACTTTGATGTCACTAACAAATATGGATCTGGTACGAAATAAACACTTATTATTATTATCATTATTAAATTAGTATTTTACTGGCATCTGTCAAATTTCATTTTAATAAACATTATACACTAACCCCCATAATAGTACCTAAACATAGAATAATTTTATTCAAGCATTATCCTAGTAATAAACTGACTAATGTCAAATTCCATATTAAAAAACACAAAAAGTATGGAATTTGACACATGTCAGTTTAATACTTGGCTAAAGATAATCTATGTTTATTGTTATGGGTTGTTTGAAAAAATGTCTACGGTTCCCGGAGTGCTGACTGATAATAGACAATTTAATACCAAATTCTAAATATCCAGCATACCTGTACATATAATACAATAGTACATCGCTACATTGGCTGCACTTGGGTATTTTCCGATTTATTACTTTGTAGACGAATAGAAATGGTTGACATAAGGCTAATTCACAAAGAGCCGTTCTAAGTTACCAAATAATTATGATAGCGAGCACGGAACAGTAAGAAGAAGATTAAGATTAACCTTTTTTAACTTTGTATGTCACAAGGCATTGTACGAATTGTGTTTTTATAGTATAGGTGGGCAAAGGAGCAGTCGGAGCCATTTTCATGACAACCGACGCCCATAGACATCCGCATAGAGGCTATACAGATGCGCTGCCTTCTTTTCTCCTCCCACCTCCATCGGCCACCGGCTACTTACACACCGCACGAAACACGACAGCACAGCTGTATTAATAAAAAGTTTAATTTAAAAATTAGTTTTTTTGGAGCTTCTTTATAGCCTTTCCTTAAGCAACAATAAAAGGCCCGTGCTACGAATGATATATGTGGAGATGTGAGTAAAGTCATTAGCTAACGCTAAGCATAACTTTTGCCGCACCTTTAAGTTAGAACTCGGAATCATAATATGGATTAAAATCTAGACACACGCCAGGAAAGTTTATTTTTTCTAATTGAATCATAAAAGTAATCGATACACAGAATACTATAATGTTATTCATGTAGCAAGCTGTACAAAATAACTTTCTCGCTGCGAGCATGATCATTTAAGCTAAATCAAGACAACTAGGAGAAAGATCAACTTAGCTATATTTCGTTCATTTATTAATATGTACATGAAAAATAGTTCAAACTTTCCATAATAGAATTGGAATCGGAATTCAAATCACCATAAAGCTTGGATCACATTCGAGACATCACAATCATGCCAAAACTAAACCGAAGTGAAAATAGAAAAACATCCAGAGCCTGCGGCGACGAGAGGCCCCAACGCAGAGATGTGAACGTTTCCTTGTTATTTCGATTGCTTCCCTGATTATTTGCCGTATAAGACGCTGCGAACTGCACTCCGACTTTAACTACAAATTGCTGTTCGCTGCAATAATATCGTCACGACGGAAATTTTAAAATCGGGATTCTATTTCCTATACGCGTCGTATCTTTATCTGTGGTCATTTATCTATGAAAGTAGAATCTATAAGTACTAATATTTATTATAAAAGCGAAGTGTTTGTTTTGTGCAACGCGCTAATCTCTAAGACTACTGGTCCGAATTGAAAAATTCTTTCAGAGTTATATAACTAGTCCGTTTATCGGGAAATGGTATAGACTAAATACCATGACCCGGTGGTTTATACTGTAGGTATACCATCAGCGCTATACCTACCTATATCATCACACGTAGAAAAGTATTTTAATTATATTTTCAGAAAGTACATTTTTTTAAAATTTCTGATGACTTCTTAAAATATTTTTGAAGTAAAACTTCTATACACACGCTTGACTTGGGGAGTCAGCTGGCGAGAGCGTTACAAAATCACAGAATGGAAGTTGAAATTCAAATTCAAAATACAAATTAGATTTTAGTGAAACTTTTTTGTATTTAAAAAATAAACATCAAATTATGACATGTTATGTCATTTTAAATACGGCAATGAATTTGTGTAATAAATCAATAATTTAGTTTTAATTCAGTTGTGTGGTCTAAAGCACACACTTTTTTCTCACTCTGGACCTCTCGAACTGTGACAAAGATGTTTACGTAGACCAGGTGTTCCCAACCTATTCTTCACCAGGGACCACTTTTATATCATACTCAAAAGCAGGGACCACAGCGTAATAATAAAAATATCTCTCTTCTCACTCACTGCACGACCAACGGCTTCACGTCTGCTAAATTTAAAATCATTCGCTGACCATATTTAGGCTTCTACGGACTACTGGTTGGGAACCATCGACGCAGACCAACAAATCACCAATAATATTCAAAAATTAAGTGGGCGTTTTTTGGATGACGATGAATATTTAACTTATATCCAATTAGAGATAATCGGATATTTATTTCGTTATCCCCGAGGTGTTTCAGCCCAGCGTGTCGCCTGCGTCATAAGCACGCGTGCATTTTCGTATCGTGAACAAACCGCCATTGCGGTGACGCGGACGGTGCGAGCGCAGCATGAATTATTCATTTTCTCACATTATTATACAATATCGATACCTCGAATAGAATTAGTTTCGAACAAATTCGTACTGACAAACCCCCGCTGCGTGCTCGGCGTTATGGGATAAAGATAAGGTATTACTTCATATACATAACAAAAGACCCATGGAGGTTCGTTACATTAATATTACTGGCTGGATTTTGCCCGTTTTCTATGAGCGTATGATTGAAAGCGAGTAAAGCCGTGGTTAAAGCTTGTTTCACAATACTTGGTGTTTAGTTGGCTCTGTTGGCTCTGTTGGCGCATTGCAATCAATTGCGCCGGCACAGCTGAGAATACACCTGTAAATTAATAGCGTAAGCCGAATATTGTAGCGGTTATGGGATGAAAGATGCGCATAAGAACTAAAAAACCTCAAGCTGAATGATGTATAGGCAGAAAATTAAAAAGGAGAAAATAAAACATTACCTTTGATTATATTATGTATAATGTCAATGACATTATATAATCAAAGAACATTACCTATAGGTACATAAAGTAAAATAAAATAAAGTTATGTACGGCAAACAACAAAATTAATAAAAAGCTTGCATAAGTTTTGAAATTAATAAATGCGTAAACACTGGCGATGTACTAAGTTTCAATCTATTATCGTATTTGATTGTATATTGTATTATTGTAACGTAGATGTCGCACTTGCATGGTTCCTCGGTGTATTACTTGGCTAATTTATAACTAAGTAATAGACCAGAGTGGTAGTCCGTAGTGAGCAACGATCAATACTACTAAGTGTTCACTGTTACGTACCTCGCTTTGGGCTCAACGAATTATGATAGCACATTTCCTCGTGGTTGCCGAACGAAATTAAATTGTAAATGCGTGAGCATTTGCATGGCTGCCGGTCCGCATGTTGGTAATAAGCCGTAATGATACCGTTATAACATGAATTGCTTTGTTGACTTATGACCCGATGAATTGTGAGATGAGTCAGGAATATACAGAAATAGATTTTAGTAAACAGTCTTTTGTATATCAACGACTGCTTTCTATAGACTATGTTGGCGGAAATATTTTGAAGAAATGTAGTTATTTTTATTAATAAAAATTAAAAACACTTCCAGATGTATTATTTTATCAGCATATAAAACAGGGTACCTACATGGTAACCTGAATTATTTTTACCCGTTGTAATTAGGACATAAGTAACTAAATACCTATGTTGTACCACAAAAATAATAATTATACTTAAGTACTGTGTTTGTTGATAGAAATTTGAAAATTGAGTAAAATATATTTTTACTATTCGGTGTTCTTTTATATTTTAATTTTCCGATAAATGCTGTAAAATGTAGATGAGGATGATACTGCAGCTTACTAATTCTACTTTACGTAGTTATAACCAGAGTACCTAATCAAAGACTGTTTCTCTATTCTTGTATGGGTTGTTTATTTCGCTTCACCGCGCCGTAGTCTGGTAAAAATTAAAGTAAAGATTAATTCCCGTGATTTCCCGTGAAGTCAATATTTTTATAGCAACTTTTAATAGCAACAACAACACATACCTACTACATAGTACAGAGGTAATGAGGGGACAATATGATTGAATGACTCCTGAAAAGTTATTTTTATTCATTTTAATTTTATCTTTATAGTATTTGATTTTTAATGTATTGTTATTCTGAAATTGTTTAATTGTAAGTAAAATAGCTACGCAAAAATAGGAGATAAAATAATGATGAATTGACATTTCATTAGAACAAATGTCTTGGTATACTTACAAAAAATTTATACTTTTATATTCTTTATAAATACTCAGTATGAAAAATATAAAATAGGTAATCAATTATTTGCATTTCATTTAGTGAGGGGGTTAAACTGCATTGTTTTAATATAAATTATATTTAAAGTAAAGTTTATTGAAGGAATTAACTTTAAGTGTGTAAATTAACAGTGTTTGAACTACCGACATAAAATATTTAAAATACTCAACATAAATACAAGTACATACATACATATTTATATAATGTTAATTGGGTATTTCCAAAAAATAATAATAATTTATTCGTCATATTTCAAATACTTGAGACTAAAACATTTTGTAGTTAGTATTCCAAATAAATTCTACTACGTCATCAGCCAATTCTGCTGCAACGCAGCATGACAATCATGCTGCATTGCAGCAGAATTGGCTAGCACGATCAACGCTAGACTGTTAACATTTTAAACTTTATTGTGTACTACTCCCACAACTTAATATACTTTAGTATTCCTTGTATACTATTAGATTGACTTTTTCAAATAAAAACCTTATTTTATATACCTAAAGATTATTCTTTAATAATCCTACCGAATTAAAATTATATTTAATTTTATTTTAAAAATGAATTGTAAACGGCAACAGTTCGTTCATTTATAACTTTCTCAATATTACTTATTGGTATGTTTCACAATCACAATTTTTTGTCTAAGTGTGCGTGTAGTTGACAAAATATAATAGCATTATGACGCTTTTATTTCTCCTCCCTCAAATAATGGCAGAAAAAAATGTACTGTGATCGTTCGTATGGCATCCTCCATTTGTAATATGTTCTAAGACTATGTGACTGGAAAAAACTCAAGGCTATTCACGAAAAAGCTCAAAGCCATACATAAACATCCTATAATTTATAATTCGTCTAGTTTTATTGAGAGCGATAAGTAACATAAAGCACTACTTTCACGTGCAAATTAAAACTAATTTTAACCTTAAAAACATGTTTTAACTAGGGAAGAATATAAAATTTAGTGCTTGAAATATTATAAATAAAAAAGCAAAATGTTAATGTCAACCATGACAGTCTCAATTGAACTGTCAAATATCAAGTCAAAACAACCTTGGACTAAAGTCAAAACAAATGAATGTTTTTTTAAGGAGGTTATTTGGAAAAAAATTTAAAACAAATGCATGTTTTCCTAAGGAGGTTATTTGGATAAATTAATTGTTTATCTCAAAAATTTTAGTATATAATATCTAGTATTAAAATTAATAAAGTAATAAGTCAGTTGAATAAAATATGTATAGGGGAAGTTTATGAGTTAAAGACCTGAGTACATAAACATGACTAATCTTAGCAAGTCAATAATTGATAAAATAGTGGAAGATTGTGTAAATTTGTACTTAAATTTACCAAAATCGGGCAAGCCTAGTGATTGTGAATGGACTGTACTATCTTGTATTGTTCAATATAGTGAAAATACTCATAAATATCAAGTTGTGTCCTTAGGCTCAGGTTCAAAATGCGTTGGGGCTTCAAAAATGTCCCCAAATGGTAATATTATGAATGATAGCCACGCAGAAGTGTTTGCACGACGTGGATTTTTATTATACTTATATGATAACATGCAGAAGGCACTTGTTGAAAAGGAATCCATTTTTGAATTTGAAAATGGAAAGTTCAGTTTGAAAAAAGAATTTCATTACATATTTTATTCTTCTCAATTACCTTGTGGAGACGCCAGTATAATACCTAAAAGCGATGAGGAATGTTTCGGTGACATTTTACCATCGAATAAGCATAAAAGCGATGTTGATATATGTGATGTAGAGGCCAAAAGAACTAAAGTTGATTGTGATATACATAGAACTGGTGCAAAATGCCTACCACATACAGAACAAGATCCCAAGTTAACTGGAATAAATTATCATATAGTAGGCCAAGTCAGAACTAAACCCGGGAGAGGAGATAAAACATTATCAGTGTCCTGTAGTGATAAAATAGCAAAATGGATTCATATGGGCATACAAGGAAGTCTCTTGGACTTGGTACTGAGGGAACCCATATTAATAAAATGTTTCATATTTGGTGGAGGGGTGCCATACTCAGAGGAAACATTAAACAGAGCATTTTTTAATAGAAATGGCAAAGAAATAGTTGATTTAAAGCCTTCATTGTATAAATCTTCAGTTAAATTTGTACATTTAAAATCTGAGGAAAGATCAAGAGCAGCTTCTGGGAGTATTGTGTGGGTCACATCTCCTAGGTATTGTAGAAATTTAGTATTAGTATTCAAAATCCTTTTGCTCCTCCTTTATTGTCCTTGGCGACACCCTTGGTTACCCTTAAATGTTAAGTAGATTTTTGGACTCTCAAATAAATATATTCCCCGAGTATTATAAAATCCATATGTTCCTCAGAATTCTTCTTCCAAATACACACTTTCATTATCATCAGTTGAGTAATAAATACAAACGGTTCACATAATATTAGGATTTAAGGGTAATAAATATTGATACTGTATGAAGCTTGTTCTAAGGCTTTTTACTTATACCTACCTACAAATATTTGTTTATTTTATTATTGTTTTGTGTAATGTTGTCTTGCTTTTGGAATAAAGATATTCTATTCTATTCTAAATAAGAATAAAATTCAGTATATGTAATAGTAACAACAGTATATAGTAATAGTTTTATGTTATTTCAGATTATTGGAAGTAGCTGTACAAGGGAAAAAGTTAGGGGTAACTAAAAAGAAGCTGAATTGTATAACCAGTTATCTGGGTATTTCTAAATATAATATTTATAAAAGGTTTTTGGAAGTATTAAATAATGATGCACATATTACATCAACAATTCTTGACCAAAAGCCCCTAGAAAGTGTCCCATACAATGAAATGAAAAGGAAATCAAAACGATACACAGACAAATGGATGAACATAAAAGAGACATTTTTTAAAACATGGACATCTAAACCTGATATGTGGACGTTTTGTGTACAAGAAAATAGATAGAGAAAGATAGTGCTTAATTATAAGCTTTGAAATAATTTTAAGTATTTATTTTTAATAAAGACTTTTTATATTATAGGAAGAAAATGTTTTCTATTCTAATCTATACAATAAAAACTGATCACTAGACTTTACTAATCCTATTTTATAGCTCCTTCGTACAAGTCTTATACACGAATATCTATTAAATGTGGTGACTATTTAATGTAAAAGGATTCATAATATATCATTTTACTTTTACTTGCTGTTTTCACCCATAATTTTTAGCACAAACACTAATTTCTAAAGTTTTAACTATAGATTTAACTGATTGTGACAAAAATAAACCCCTTTACTTAGATCCACGTATATCTGTCTACAATTTACGAGCTAACTATAAGTTTGGCGAACAGAAAAAAACGAAAAATTCCGTGAAGTCTTATCCGGGTGCGGAAGACGCCGATGCATCGGCAGAGACAGAGATCCGGCTCACTCTGTGACCATCGCGATGGTCACAGAGTGAGCCGGATCTCTGTCTTGAGGTTAGTCAGGTCCCTGTTGCTAACACACCCGGGGTCGCCTAGGCGGCTGACGGCTTCAGTGAGGTTTTAGTGATGTAGGGTTCTCCAATAGGGAGTGCACCGTCCCCATACTGGGCTTTTTATGCAAGCAAATTATAATTAATTCGGGTAACATTTATGATTCATGTATAAAAAGAAAAATAGAAACTGTAAGCAGGCACCTTTTGTTAAATATTGTATACAATAATGTAACGAAATTAAATATAGGTATAATATGTGTAATTTAGTTACTAATTTATACCTATAAATATATTCGACCAAAGACCTCAAAATGTGCCGCTCTCAATAACGGAGTGAGAGAACTAAACACTTTAATTTTAATAAATAATTAGTAACAAGTACATAGCCATAATTTTGAATATCAAGTTACTTTATCTAATTTATAAAGGTTCATTCTCTCATATGCCCCACACGCATGTTCTTATTCAATCTAAAGTTATAATATTTTTAAATATTATTCCATCGTGCGGTAAGTAGGTATAACACGGACGCGGTAAGTTGGGACCTGGCAAAAATTCCATTCCCTGCTACCACCCCCTACCACTCCTGACATCGCCATATTAGGGCGAAATCGGGGATGGCGCGGGGGTAGAGAGCATTCTCCGCATTCTTGCCAGGTCCCAACTTACCGCGACCGTGTAGTAATTAACCTAGGGAGCAAAACACAATTTTTCAGGCGAGTGTTTTTTGAACCCAGAGCAGAGCGAAGGATTCAAAGTACTTGAGCTTCAAAAATAGTGTTGCTCCCGAGGTGAACACTCTACTTTCTTTTCATCGTCCTCTATGAGAAAATGAGTACTGCAACTAATCATTTTAGTAAGAGGTAGTGCCACACTGCATGCTTGCATGCAGCCGAATTGGGCCGGCACGACCGAGGAGGTACCTTTCGCTTTCACAAGACTGGCGTAAAGTGACAGCTGTGCTGTCGCGTTTCGTGCTGTGCGTAAGTAGCCGGTGGCCCATGGAGGTGGGAGCAGGGACCGGAAAACCCCTTCTTTTGATTAAACCTATTTTTAGGGTAACCCTATTGAAGTCTTACCCAAATGATAGGGTAACCCTATCGATAGTGTAAGTCTATCGATGTGGAAACCCTATTGAATAAGGTTAACTACTTTTAATGCGCTTACCCAATTATAAGCGGTTAATATTTAAGCGCTTACCCTATTATAAGGTTACCCTATGTTTGTCTCTGTTCCGCGCATGCTGTTTTCTTTCAATTTTTATGAAAATGCGTAATTGAACTCAGAGTGAGAGATTGAATTTCGTGAGCGTAGAGGTTCAAGTTGCTTGCGCGTCGTAAAAACCCTATGAACGGGTAAGCTTGCAATAGGGTTTTCTAATAGGGTTAGTGCTTACACGAATAACTCTATTGATAAGGTTACCCTTAAGATAGACTAAGTCGACGATCGAGTTAACGGTTTGATAGGGTTTTTGAAAACAAGTCTATGAAATACCCTATCAAAAACCCCTTTAAGGGTAAGCGGTTCCGGTCCCTGGGTGGGAGGAGAAAGGAGGGC
>LUGF01003884.1:319210-340591 GCA_001625245.1 Calycopis cecrops | reverse complement strand
AGCTAACTGTAAGTTTGGCGAACAGAAAAAAACTAAAAATTCCGTGAAATCTTATACGGGTGCGGAAGACGCCGATGGTCACAGAGTGAGCCGGATCTCTGTCTTGAGGTTAGTCAGGTCCCTGTTGCTAACACACCCGGGGTCGCCTAGGCGGCTGACGGCTTCAGTGAGGTTTTAGTGAAGTAGAGTTCTCCAATAGGGAGTGCACCGTCCCCATACTGGGTTTTTTATGCAAGCAAATTATAATTAATTCGGGTAACATTTATGATTCATGTACAAAAAGAAAAATAGAAACTGTAAGCAGGCACCTTTTGTTAAATATTGTACCTATACAATAATGTAACGAAATTAAATATAGGTATAATATGTGTAATTTAGTTACTAGTTTACACCTATAAATATATTCGACCAATAAGTTGGGACCTGGCAAAAATTCCATTCCCTGCTACCACCCCCTACCACTCCTGACATCGCCATATTAGGGCGAAATCGGGGATGGCGCGGGGGTAGAGAGCATTCTCCTCATTCTTGCCAGGTCCCAACTTACCGCGACCGTGTAGCAATTAACCTAGGGAGCAAAACACAATTTTTCAGGCGAGAGTGTTTTTTGAATCCAGAGCAGAGCGAAGGATTCAAAGTACTCGAGCTTCAAAAATAGTGTTGCTCCCGAGGTGAACACTCTACTTTTCATCGCCCTCTATGAGAAAATGAGTACTGCAACTAATCATTTTAGTAAGAGATAGTGCCACACTGCATGCTTGCATGCAGCCGAATTGGGCCGGCACGACCGAGGAGGTACCTTTCGCTTTCACGAGACTGGCGTAAAGTGACAGCTGTGCTGTCGCGTTTCGTGCTGTGCGTAAGTAGCCGGTGGCCCATGGAGGTGGGAGGGGAAAGGAGGGCAGCGCATTTGTGTAGAGGCTGTCTTCTATGCAGATGTCTATGGGCGTCGGTAGTCATGACAATGGCTCCGACTGCTCGTTTGCCCCCCTATACCATAAAAAAAATCATTTTCCGCGTTTTTTTTTAATTTCGCTAACGAGGACATATTATTTTGCCATAAAGCCAGCGATTTGTTCATACAATGTTCGAAATGGTGTGGCTACACGGGTGTCATGGCCTCATGACATCAAGGTCACCTTGACGTCATGACTCCATGACACCCGTGTGGCCGGATAGTAATTAATTTCTTATCTGGTCATTGGGGCTTTGACACACAATTTTATCCACGTTCCAAATTCTAATCACTTTCCGTCCCTAGGGATCAAAGAGCTATTTTGCTCCTTGTTTACGAGGATCAAACTGCCTCTTTTCGAATAGATGTGATGAAAAAATTATTTGATGTACAAACCTTAAGAAGGTCTCTCTATTCTATCTAGTATCTAAGTACCTTCGTTTTTTTGCCACTTTTGCTTTCAGTTTTCGGGATCCACAGTTCCTTTCCTAGCTTTATTTTTAGGCGCAACTTGAGGTCAGCACTTCATCTTATTCTTAACACAAATTACTTTTATTTGTGCGGCGTGACAATGTATATACAATTTTATTTTAGAAGAACTAAAACAATTTAAACACGTACTGACCAACGTATACTACGTCTCTCTGGTCATTGTTCACTCATGTCTCATTGGTCGAAATTAACATTGCTACTTTTGTTATGAAAGTCTGGGACATTCCCGGTTCTGTTGCGAAACGTTTATGCTTGAATATCTATTATAATTTGCCTGATCTGTTAAGTGATCTAGTAAATAATGTGTTGCTCTATCCATTAAAGTTAAAATCAGTGTTTGACATTATATGAGACTGCGCCTTTGCATTGTTATTAGACCCAAAGTCCACGTTGCAGCCACTAGATGGCGTGATGGTCTATACATCTCGGATTATAAAGAGCGCGGTTCTTATAAAGTCAATTGTCAGTAGGTATTTTTATTTCAGTACTTTTCGGTCATAGAACTTCTAGGTCGTCCCGGCCAGATTCAGCTGCAATTTTACGAAATTACTGCGTTGACGGATGGATGGTAGTCTAGCCAGCAAACTACAAAATATCCTTATCCCCAAATAAGTAATCGGTGGCCCGTTGGAGCAAATCGGCTTATGAAAAGCAACGCATGCCGAAACAATTACCTGTTTAAAATACCGCAATAAAAGGTTGGGTTTTCTCGCTGTATAAAAAATCTTTTTTTTTTATCGTCGTTCTTGATCTTAGCACCGTCCGGTGCTGTGTTCTTTGTGTATGTGCTACACAAAGGCAGTCCATATTAATTAGATCAAATCAGAGACAGAATGCTCACAAATAACTTCGACAAATATGTCGTTTCTTATGTTGTATGTTTTGTGCAGTAGTTTACATTTTTAGATTTAAAATCCGTTAAAATAGTTTTAGTACAATGTTCGCGCAAAATTCGCGTTTCAAGAAGTCATTATATTTACTATCCTGCTTAGTAGTAGGTACCTATCATCTTATAATTGAATTCTTCGAACTCACGTGCGAAAGTGAAAAATATTGAAAAAGTGACGTTTTAAAATATTAAAAAAGGAAACTGAATATTGAGAAAGTGGCCTTTATTGCCTTCTTCCAAATGGTGGTTCAATTTGATGTGGTTTGATGTGGATAAGTTTGTATCCCGAAAATTCTCAGGTCTATGTTTAGGTTTGATAAATAGATACATTAATGAGTTAGAATTAGTAAACTCCAAAAAACTAATTAATTATTTTGATGCAAGGGAATACATTTGGATACGTATACCTAGGAGTCCGGGTGGCCCCTAGACCTGTGTCAGACTCCACACTTAGTGTAATACCGACTAAGCTCCTGCATCTGTAAATCTGGTCCCGGATCTGCGAGCAGCAGGATCCCTCGTGACAGGCTGACCTCGTCGAGACCTGTCTTTTCTGCCTTGGGGTCTGTTGCCTACCTGTCCCTAGTATGACGTGGAACCGTGTAATGTGGTCAGGTCTTCATCTTGACCCCTGGCCCCAGTACCTACTCCAAACGAGCACGTCACCAATGTTCTAATCGGACCCCCCACTCGTTCTAATCCACGGCGCCCTCTGCTGATTCAGAGGGACAGCTGGAGGACCCCGAATGTGCCATAAAAGTTCAAAACTAAAAATCTAGAAATTTTTACGCAGTCGCCAACGTAAACTCAACGTAAACAGAAAGTCCGACAAGTGCGGCGTGACAAAAAAATTGTTAGCATTTAGGGTGACAGCACGCATGCTTCTTTTAGCGTCGGCGATCGGCGATTTTACGACTGTATCGGTGATTCATCACGACACGACGAGTCGCGGTATCGGAATCGCGCGATTTAGCGACTGCTCCGATGCTAAACGCATGCGGCGATTTTGTTATTTTGCGACGAAATCGCCGCGTTCGGCGTTTTTAAGTTTGCGCTAGGAAGCGTCTATGTAAAAAAGTATCATGTGTGCGGAGGCTTTAACGAATTTGGTTTTAGAGTATTTGAGTTATTCGTCCAAGTGTCGGATCGATTCCGTCTCGAGTTCACCCACTTTCTACCGGAAGGCGTTTAAAAATATTTGCATTTCTCTCGGTGCAAATGTCAATGTTCTTTAATTGACCGACTGAAATTAATCAAGGATATGTTTTATTTACACGACACGGCCTTTAGCATCAAGATAAAGCGCAATTATTAATCACCGAGACCGTTGCCTTGCGTTCCGTATCTGCATCAAATATTGTCGATGTCATTCGTGGAGAGTAATTGTCGGAGTTGACAAATTGGCCTGTCCGGTTTTGGAAATCTACCGCACCCTGGTACGTGTGGTGACCACCTGGAACACCGTACGACCAGACACGTGAATGAAATTTCACGCGACGTCATTCATCCATATTTAGAACCAAATTGACCCAGTCTTGATGGCATTGAGGAATCAAAATTCGGCCAATTATCTTGTGAATATAATAAAATAAGTTTTCTAAATCCAATTTTCAAAACAGTAGAACTAAGTAGTATGAAACTGATAATAATGATTGAGAACGTTTAATTTCTTTCCGCTCGTGGCGAAATCCCCCCTATCGTAATAGGGGAGTGACTAGTGAAGAGAAGAGTGCACTTGTGTCTGAGCACGCACTTGTTCACTATAATGTCCTGGACAGGGGTCTAGTCTCTATAGAAATAGATAAGAGACTAGAAAACTGCGCAGGACATTAAAATCACAAGTGTGTGCTGAGATACAAGTGCGATCTCCTCCTCACAAATCACTCACCGATAACCATAGCCCAAATTTGAGAAAGAGTTTTAAAGCATCTTTATAAAAAATATTGCAAAAATAATGCACTACATAAAAATAGAAAGTTAAAGCAAGCACTGAAGAATCGATAAGCTTTTCTTCGACATTTTATATTATATTAAACAATGGCGAAGGCGCGCACAATAGGTAAGTAATGATAGCACCGTCCGAGATAGGCAAAATAAACTCTGCGAGCCAGATATAAATTAGTTGCTGATATTATAAATGTGATTCTAAGTGTTTCTATGCTAACTCTAACAGTAGGAAACCAGTATTAGCTCGGCCAAACAAGAGTATATAAATTGCCATAATCCAATCTTCATGTCTATGGTACTATCGGAAGAATAATAAATACAAATCTGAAATTTAGGGGGCACGATGACAGCACAATAGACACTCAGAGCTAAATCATAGACAAACCGCATGCAGCCCTTGTCTATACTTTATGCATTCAATTTATTGCACACGATTAAGAGCAATATTTCTCGGTTCTTGCAAGTTTTATCGAGAGAGCATTTACATTTCTTATCCACCTGTGGCATATTTCTTTCTCGTAAATATCCATGGTATTATAAATTATGAATGAACATACTGTGTGGTGCAAAACGGATTTTATACAAAATTTTGATTTGAAAATAGATTTTCAGTATAAAATCTGTTTATAAGCTTGTAGTTATTACAAATGCTTCATTAGTTTGTTCATGTGTGTGATTCATTTATACCTACTTAACTTACCTAAAAAATACTTAAGCATATTGTACCTACCTAACTTATCTATAAAATACTTAAGTGGAAAATAAACAAGCAACTTGGACGTCATGTACATAGTTTACTCAACGATGTCTGTTAAAATTTGTATAACTCTTCATAGGTGTAGTTTTACAGGGACCTACGTTTTAAAATACATACTTAAACTAAGAGTGTATATTATACCTATGTATAATATGATATTGTATGAGTAGTGTGCCCATGTCTGATCTGATCGTCAAAACCTGAAAGTTTCTACAAGAAACTGTTTAAGAAATCTCTCCAACCAGCTTAGCGTGTAATAAACTCATAACAAACCAAAATTTAAATTAGAACTCACCTGCCACTTCAGAATTAAATGTCGGGGTTTTTTGTCATAATCTTCCTGCAACAAAGCGCGCTGTCTGCGTATTGTATGGCAACACTGAGATAAATATTAAGGTCAGGTCCTGTTTGTATTACGCTTTCAGGAGGCGTGCGAAGTCACGACGCACTGTTTACAAGCAACGAACCACGGTCAACGTGTAAAAGCCTGGCACTGTATAAATCATCACTTACTCGGGTTTATCTAGAAATTAACACCGGCCATTATCGAATGTGACTAAATATTTGATTTATGGGTGAAATACGAACGTGAGTCTGGATCTAAAGTCGTGGGGTGATTATCTGTATTGAGATAGCCAGATAACTCTCGCTCGCTATTAGCAGCTGCTTGCAGATCCGTTTCAGGCGATTTTAAGCTGTTTTTGTATTGAATAACGAGTAAGGTTTTGAAAGCTATGCTTTAAGAGGTTGGAGAAAATCTGTGTAGCTTCTAGATATTCGGATGTTTATATTTATCGTTGTTTATCTGGTGAATTTAAGAGTAAATAAGAACAGCCTATACTATATCCCATTTTTTACGTAAGTGACTATCAATGTCCATTAACAACTATAAGACTGTCTACTGGACTTACCTACTGGACACATTACGTGCGGCTTTTTTATAATAACAGTTCGTAAAAGAAAAAGAGTCGGAAAATCACAACTAGCTATAAAACGACTGCATAGATGTACTTTGATGACACATACATAGATGTATCTACTCTGTCATGTCGGTCCGGGCTCCGGTATCAAATCTGACTGTAACACGGCGCGACACTGTCTTTTACTAAGTATATTCCAAAATTGCAAAAAGAGCAGCTATATTACAGCATATAATATTATTATGCTGATCATAAATGGGTACATTATTTATATTAACTGTCTAAAAATATAGGTAGTATTTACATCATTTGAATTGGTTTTATAGACATAATTAAGTAGGTTTAACACGGACGTGGTAAGTTGGGACCTAGCAAAAATTCCATTCCCTGCTCTCTACGCCCTAATACGGCGACATCGGGGGAAGTGCGGGGCTAGAGAGCATTCTTCACATTCTTGCCAGGTCCCAACTTGCCGCGTCCGTGTAGTATTTATAAATTAAAAAAAGAAAATGCATGTCCTATTGGAGACTGAAACTTATTTTTTCTAATAATTATATAGCCGTACTTCGACGGCGCCTACCTGATTCAGCTTTTTCTAAAGAAAGAGCCAAAGAATTCAAGAGGAAATGCGGTATACATTTACATACTTATATGGTGTTTTATACCATGAGGAAAAGTCGCAAAGAATTGCTGTTCATAAAAACAAATCTCATACTTACAGCTTAGATGAGGGGAATAACTAAAAAGGGAATGTGGTGAGTACCCACATATACTTGTGTGTTACGAGGAAACTAAAGTCCCACTTGCCTTCGATCCATGTCGAGCAAATTACAGTTACTTTGTTGTGTGGTCCGTGATCCTCGACACTAAATAACAAACGTAACAGGGAGGTGCAACCTTTTAGCTGTCAGGTTGTGCTTGTCTTTTTTTTTGTTTCGCGGGGAAATGCATTTACGCACTGTCATCGGCCCTGAATGGGGATCTGATGGGTGTGTGGGACTCGCGTAATACTGTGGTTGTATTAAGAGCATTCAAGTCAGGATAAGAAGTTTTAGATATCTAAACAAAAATACTCAGAATTTTATATCTGCTATCTGAATTCGGACGAGTGGAAAGTTTAAGTTTTTTGCAGTACATATTCTTAAATCTAAAGTAATAACTTCTTAGCGACATAGTACGATAAAACATGCCTCGGTTTTATAGTTGGTCTAATTTTTATTAGGTTGTATATATTGTGTTGTATGTTTTGTTGTTGCGGTAGTCTATCGGAGGCTAAGGGACAATTCATACCAAAAGCGCGGCGAAGGGCAGCGAAGCGGAGCGCAGTTTATGTGTCATATGAATTTCAACTTAATTTTCATTACTATACTAGGTACTTAATATCGTATTCTCGCGACTTCTCGCGAATTCCAGCGACTTCGCGGGAATCCGCGTGTCTTGTTCGAGTTTCTCATGCGATAATAAGTATTATAGTAATTATTATAAAGTTGAAATTCATATGACACACAAACTGCGCTCCGCTTCGCTGCCCTTCGCCGCGCTTTTGGTGTATATTGACCCTAAGACAGGCGAATATATTAAAGGGTAAATATTATATGCATGCATAACTTAAGTATTAATTTTTATTGATGATAACTTATTAATTTTAATGGGCGATGGTAGGCACCAGTAGGCTCGTTAGCCACCTTATTCTATAAAGAAACTTATGTGAAAATGGCTTCAAATAGATTTTTGCATAATACGTGTAAAAAAAAATCCGACTATTTCATAAAACCTACACAAAACTTAATAGCTTAGCTGTCACTTCTTATCGTAGTTACGTGCGAAAGACTATTTCCCAATTCACACTGCCAAATATAGATATAAGATTTAACGCTATTAAACGCAATAACCAATTTTAGCGTATAATAGCGATAAATCTTATAAACAGAATTAAGAGACAACAACAAAACTTGTCGAAAACAATAATGAAATTGTCATTATTGTTTTCGAAAGCAACAATGAAATGAAAGCAATAATGAATTTGTCATTATTGTTTTCGTGCCATGAGTTTATTACCTCTAACCTAAAGCATTTTAACGGATCGGGGAAAATTGGTCAATACAATACACAAATATTGTGCAGCCTTCAGTACCAGATCGTTCTCGTGCGCAGCCTGACGGTTTTGGGTCGAAGGTATTTATTTTGCTAACAGATAAATGGTGCGATAGCCCTTTTCGCAATGCGAGCCCACCAAAAATGATGTATAGCGCCATAAAGGTGGCTCGTTTTTCCAATAACTGCCGTAGAATATAATCAGCAGCAAATCAATTTTAAATCGATAACTGCTCGAGTCGATTGATTTAATCGCACCGTTATATTGGAAATTATTAGTTTTTAAGTAATTTATATAATTGCGTATCCCTTTATAAGGCAACTTGTAGCGTATGGTGATTTAAGTAAATTGTTATGGTATTTATGTCTTTTTTATAGAAAAAGGTCGAGGGGACTTATTAAAATGTTCGGTTTTTGTGACCTCAATAATAGCTCAAATACTTCCGTATTTGAGCCACTACTACTTCTCTATGAAGGATTTTTAGAAGTTTAGATAAAAATCAAGAATTATAATTATTTTTGGATGATTATAGTGTATAGATATAGCACAGCACTGGCCTCGATCTTCGGCTATCCTTTCCCACTTCCTGCCCACAGCTTTGCGTATGTCGTCGCTCCAGCTAGTCAAGAAATTAACATGTCCCATTTTTATTATAATAATTTTCTCAAAAAAATGTAGGTAGTTAGGTATCTACTGATATAAATGTATTAATAAAAAAATTGTAATAATTACAATAATAATGTATTAACTGTAATATATAATAACTGAATACACAAAATATTTTATTTTATTGAAAGCTATGTTATAAATTCAAACGTAGAACAACTATTTTTCACCAAAAACCAATTCAAAAATATAACGAATATAAAGAAGGAGAAGGTTTGTTATGTCCTACATATACAAAGGAAAAAAATATTCAAGACTGACGTGTTACGAAGCGTTCGCAAAATAAAAAAAAACATTATAATAACGACTTAATTAAACTTATGAAATCGTATACTTTTAAGTCTTTATTACCTATTTAAGCATATCAATATAACACTTTCGATAGTCTGATAGCTTTATTATAATACCAGTTTAGCAATAACAAATAAAGATTCATAATTAGTGTTTGTTGTTCAGAGATCCGTGCTGATAAAACGTTGCAAAACAAAAAACTAAACCGCCGCGCGCCGTATCGTTTTATATAACACGTGTCGATATTGAAATCGTTTTGTGATCGTATCAAACCACCGTGGGTTTCAAAAGCGATCTTTATTACCAAGGACGTTATGGAATGTGTTACCAAATTTCATCGATATAAGGACATTTTACTTAATATTAAAATTTTGTAAAAAATATTTCGTAACATTAAATTTAGGTATATGTCATTACAATTTGTTGTCAGTTGTGATTCTAGATAAGAAGAAATAACGTAACGTTATACGTAAAAATAAATAATAATAGTCTGTCTAAAGAAAATTCTGCGACGCACTTATTTGTATAATAAGGTGCCGTTCTCAGTTATTTCCAGACCGATAGGACTGAGGAATTTAAAAAAAAGAGGCGAGACACCACACTTGCTGTAGTAGCAAAATTCCGTGTTGCAGCTCTCTGTGGGTAGTTCACTAGAAGAGTTCACTAGCCATTCGATGACTCGATTCCTTGTTTACCCCTTCATTTTAAAATGAATGAAAAGTATGTAGTAGTCAGTGGTTTTAGTTTTTAGTCATCCAGGCAATACAAAATGCTTTTTTGCTAAATGTACGAATCACTCTAATTATGATTATGTAAGAGTTAGTGAAAATTACTTTTCAACATCAGAACCTCTTTAGGTATGCACAATTCCGTAAGTAAAATAAAACCGTGCCAAAAGTAAATAAAACTATTTTTATACAATTTCCTACTTAGATAAACCTTCGATTTCCTCACAAACAATGCAGATTAAGAAAAATAAAAAGCATTAACCAAGCCACTCTCAAAACTCTTGAAGACTTAAAAATTCAAACAGTTTAGCCTCCAATAAATATCGGTTATCAAATGACCTAATCTGGCGACGTTTTTAACAGCCCCGTCGGTCGCAGAGACCGGCGCGGGCGACCCGCTGAACTTTAGCATAAAACTTTATGACACGAGCTCGCGGCTCCGATTGCAAAGTGTTAGTCACGCTTCAGAGGATACAATCGATTATTAAATAGTGTAAAAAAATCACATAGATTATTAAAATACACTAAAGGTTACAATCGATTTTAGTTAAAGGCTTATAATCCAAATTTTTTTAACTACTCAAATTAGAAGAGTTCGAGGTTGCAATCAGATTACTATTCTGTAAAGAAGGAGCGCCCTCAGGCTTATCTAATTATTTAGCTTCTATTCTATTGTTATAGTAAAAGTTGTACGTAACAAAAACTCGTTTTCTACTTTTAGTGTGTGTGTGTGTCTTTTTAAAAATGACACGTCTCTGAGGCAGTATAGAAAAGCTTTAGGAAAATTATTGCAACACGTCTGAATGACTTCTACTATTGTGGACATTTATGGACGCCCATCAACACCCATATGGTAGTCACTAAGTCCCTCGCGCTCATTTGCCGCCTCTTGATAACGTATGTAGACCATTTTATACATATTGCTGCCCATGGCCGGGGCAACAGATTTTTACTGGGCTTCTTCAGTGAGTAACAAAAATATGTTTTCGTAATATAATCGTGAATATATAAATGTCAAGCACAGATTTTATATAATAAGGAACGTAACCAAATGTAGGTGTAAAACTTTTAGCCTACATCTTAGTTGGTGATAATATATTAGTCTATTTCAATAATGATTACATATAGATGCTCTTAAGTTATATAATACTGTATATGCCGTGATAGAATCCGTATTATATTACCATTCAGTAGGAACGACGCTTACAAATTATACTACTTAACCACCAACGGGGTCAAAAATCAATTCCAAGGATTTTTTTTATATCAGGAAGTAAATTAGCTTTTTGAATTCTTGGCCCCCATCCACGGGCCAACGGGAGGAGTGAATTTGGTAGCCATTTAGATGGTGTGACTGCTCATTTGCCCCCTATACTATAAAATTTGTACAATGCCCAGATATTTTGCCGCTCTCTATCCCTTTCACATTGGCCACCAGAATATTCACAAACCAAGCAAAAAGCAACACCTTAGCCGTTTTTTTGCGGAGGTATCGAGTGAGCAAGAGGTACCTCTCGATCCAGCATGCCAATGTGACTGCTTTGTAGCATCTTACCTCATACCATTAATGAAACTAATACCTGGAGTCAGTCGATAAAATCGAGTCAAATCGATGACATAGACTTATCCTAGCAATGTGACTAATTTGCTGATCCACCATCTACTACAACGAACTAGTGGCATATGAAATAAACGTGAGGATGTTTGTCGGGATGTATTACATCTCGCAGAACCGGTACATCACAATTCATACCACAGATCTCTAAGAATTGAGAGATACACTCTTGTACTGAGTCGGACACACCCAGGATCTAAAAACATATTCCCTGCAAAAAAAAAGAAGTATGGAGATTGTTGTTGTGTTCTTGTGTGTACCTTATTATCTTATGTTTTATAAAGGAGACATATTTAGTTTTTGTACTCGTTGATGAAATACGAATTGGGACTATTTTGGATAGTCTCAAGAAACTTGTTTAAATTATCCAAAATACTCCCAATTGATCAAATTTAATGACCATCTCTTGCTGAACGTTATTATTCATCAAATGTATTTTTTTTTTTTAAGGTAAAGGGGGGCAAACGAGCAGTCGGAGCCATTTTCATAACTACCGACGCCCATAGACATCCGAACAGAAACTACACAGATGCCCTCCTCGCAACTCCATAGGCCACCGGCTACTTACACACCATGAATAACGTTCAGCAAGAGATGATCATTGAATTTATTGTAAAAATATTTATTAGCAGCTCAATACGAAGTGCATTATTAGGGACAAATTAAGACCCCTAGCGACATCTAGCTGTTTAATAAAGTACCTACATTCAAGAGCTTATTAGTTCCCACTATAAATCTGCGCCAAGATTTTATGGTAGAGTGAGAGTCATAAAAATATTTAGGTTACTCTTCGTTACACGAGTGCGCTACGGCCAAAGGTCCGTGCCGTGGTCAGGGTGGCCATGTCGCCAAGAAAAAGCCGGACAGACCAGCCATTTGTCCTGATGTTAAAGCAAGCTGTTTCAACTTTTAGTTTTTTTTATAGCATAACGAGCAATCAGAGCCATTTGATAACGGATGCCCATGAACATCTGTTTGGTTAATGGTTTTATACCAAATGCGTAATGCAATTCATCCAATGGCTTTTCTTAAACGGCATATACGCACCAATTTTAAGGCGATATCATGTGAGTGACGGGTACCTTGCCGATACGATTTCACTGCATTGAAGCAATGATATTATATCTTGCAAAATTAGATAATAAAATCTAGTTAAAAATAGATGTTTTAAATTATGTACCATAACAATCTCGCTTCTGGGGTAAAATGTAAAAAGATTTCCTAAACGGGCACTGATAAATTTGGTCGGAGATTATAATTTTGGTGAGAGTGAGAAACCATCTGGATATTCCGAAGTCCACAACTATGCGCTTAAGCGCAACTTCATCCACTACTTCTTTGAGGGATCAGCTGCCGCCTTTGGTATTTCCGGAATGATATGACTTAGGGATCTTCAAGAAAAGAGCCTACTCTCATCTTAAAGGTCGGCAACGCAACTGGAAAACCCCTGATGTTGCAGACGTCTGTGGGCGTCGGAAATCACCTATATCTCGGTGACCCGACTACTCATTTACCCCCTCTACTATATAAAAAAAAAAGAGATGCGTTCACATAATCCAACATTGTCCGGCTTTATTCAGACGCCTGGTGACTCTACGTGCCCTTCATTTCTCATATATTAACTTCAAGGGACTTTAGTGATATTGTCCATCTTGGCGAATTTATTACGAGCTATGCAACACTTAATTAACTCAATTTATTAGCACTAAATTAAAAGCGGCAATAGAATCGAGTGAACAGGAATTGAGGTAAGTGGGGAATGGGACAGCACTTCGTAGTCTGGAGCTAGTCCAATTAAAGAGAACGTCACGGATCGTGTGTTGTTAAGTTTCAGAAAGGTTTTATTACAGGGCTTATATAATAGGGCATGCTGTTGCTACATTGCCGCCCGATTGGGCCGTCTCGCTCACACGACATAGCAATGAAGCTTTGGTGTCACGTTTCGTGTGGTGAATGTAGTGGCTTATGGAGGTAGAAGGAAGAAGGGCAACGCTCGGTGGCTTATGAAAGAAGGGCATAAAGAGGGTAACGAGTGCATAGCCTCTATGCAGTTATTTACAGGCTTCGGTAGTCACCACATGGGTCCGACTGCTCATTATCTCCCGTGTAGTCTACAAATATTGCTTAGCTACCTTACTCACACGATACCCTCGCAAAGTGATTTTCCGATGGACCAATGGAGGGAACTATGAAGGACACGGGTACACAACCTCTACACAGAACTTTAAAAGCGTCTGTAGACACCAGAATGCTACACCGTTGTCGCTTTATACCAGTCTTTCCCAAAGTGGGCGATAACGCCCCCTTGTGGGCACTAGATGCTCAGAGGGGGGCGGTAAAGGGCCAGAAACGACATAATTGTCTTTGAATATCAAGGTGTAATAAATAAGGGTGCGATACTAAGTAACTGATTTTCAAAGTGGGCGTTAGACGAAAAAGTTTGGGAACCTGTGCTTTATACTATAACAAGAGTATTGGTAAACTCGCTCTACCTAGAGCTACACGTATTTTCAAACCATTTTCGTTCAAACTTCCAACTGCCCCGATAAAACCCTCGATATTGATTAGTGTAGATATAGGAGATAGTATTTAACAAGTGTACGCTGTTGGCCGACAGAAGTAAAGGTTGTTTTGCAAAACAAAAGCCCCTTAAAAGGTTGGGAGATGGCTAGATACGTATTGTTTGGACGGGCGCGGACGCCATTGTGGTGCCAAATAAACGTGTTTGACACGAAGTTTACGAAACGTAGACTCACGACTAAATAAATAGCCACTTATTAACGTTGTTAGCCGGGTATTGATAAGTGATTGAATTAAACGCGTGATGTAATCTGTGAACGTTCATTGATTCTCATTTCGGTTGCGAAACGAGTGTTTTTTGAAAACAATGCGAATGCGATATATCTCGAGATGACAGCGGGTTTTGTATAATCCGTATACAGGGTGTTGAGTGGAACTACAAATCGCTTGATGCAACGCTTACATAAAGAAACGATGGGCTTTTAAGTCGGTTTCGAACACGCGTGGAATGCGAAGTGGCGATTCACATTCACGTCGGACGATAACATTTTGGGTAGTTGCTGTTTACAGGGTGTTGAAGAGTAGCAATGTTTTTTGCGATTGATGTTGTTAAAATTTGATAGTTTTGAGTTATATAGATAACTAGCTACACCTCACGGTTTCACTCGCTTAAATTTGATAGTATTGCAATAAAAACTTGAAATATGACAAATTTTCATACCTATACCGAATACATTTAAATAGATTTTCTAATTTTGAGACTCGTTGAATTGCTGTCTATTGTATACAGGCTGTTAAAATTTGCGTAGGTTTATTTTAATATATATTTATTTTAAATACAAAAGTTTGGTGATCATTAGAAGAAATAGCTATTCTAAGTGAGCATTAGCATTACCTACGTTTTAATTTTTACCATGACATTGAGGTGTTTTTGGCCGTATTGCTTTTCTTATTTCGAATCTATTTTTGTAGAGTAGCAATACTTCGTCTCTTTTTTATCAATATCTAAATAAGCTATCTCTATTTTTAGCTATCAGTATCTAAAGAAACAAGTCAAATAAAAGCATTACATGTCTTTATGGATAGAATAAACCACCATATGAGGAAGCACACCATACACAACTGGCGTTAGACGGCATCTTTTTTTCCCATTTCAACTTTCCATAATGAGTGGTGAAAACGGATTGTAGCTTCTATGCTTTTTTATTCAAATATGGACTATAAATACCACCTTAAGATAATGTCGTGAAGGTCTACGATCCCGTAAATTATCATAACACCAGAAGAATCCGCACCCGCATTCATAGTCGGTACTCATTTCGTACGGTTCATCTAATGGAATAAATAAAGAAATGTACGTGACAGTATTTATTGCAGAACTCTATATTTTTTTTTTAAATATCGTGTATTTTAAAAGATGACTAATCAATAATTAAATTCAAATTCAAACACTTTTCAGGTGACCCACTTGAGTACATCTGTAGTCTTCACTACATATTGGACAGGAAGTAAGAGAACAGTGCTTAAACATCACTCTGGTAGAGTTTTGTATGTAGTATATAGTATATAGTGACTGCCTCGTGGTCTAGTGGTAAGCGTGCTCAACCACAGACGGGTTCGAATCCCGGGTCGGACCTAAAATTGTTATTGGGATTTTTCAATTTCTAATAATAGTCCGGAGTCAGGAAGTTGGCGGTGATACACCCCCGTGCCTCGGAGAGCACGTTAAACCGTCGGTGCTGCGCCTGATTTCTCACCGGTCGTGTCGGATTGCCGTCCCATTGGAATATGAGAGTGAGGGAATAGAGAGTGCACTGGTGTCTGCGCGTACACTTGTGCACTATAATATATCCTGAGCATCTGGCTCATCTCTATAGAGACGGCCGCCGTAGCCGAAATCGGCTAGGAGGATATTATTATTATTATTATAGTATATAGTAGACGAAAAAACGCGACATCATTGCTGTCACTTCACTGCAAATGAATATGAAAATCTAATGAAATGAAAATGAAAATACTAGGATATCATGTGAGAGAGGGGTTCCTTCTCTGTCGTGCCATCCCAATCGATCTGCAATGCAGCAAGACACTACCTCTTGTACCTTGTACCAGCATACTGATGTAGGACACTTTTATTGTATAGGGAGGGGGGGGGGGGCAAACGAGCAGTCGGAGTCATTTTCATGTCTCCGACGCCCATAGACGCCCACAGATGCGCTGCCCTTCATTTTTTCCATGGGCCACCGGCTACTTACATACTTGTGACACATGAGAGTTTGCAGATGCAGCCCAAGATCTCCAGCCCTCCAGCGTCTACAATATGCGGCTAACCATCAACTAGATCACTATTTTTTTTTTTGCATAAGGGGCAAATAAGCCTACCGACGCCCATAGACACCCCCATAGATATAAAGATGTATTGCCCCCCTTCCTCCTCCCTCCTCCATGGTCCACCTGCTTCTTACACACCGCACGAAGCGCGACAACACAGTCTCATTACGCCGGTTTCGTGTAAGCGAGAGGTACCTCCTCGGTCGTGCTAGCCTAATTTGGCTGCATGCATGCAGTGTGGCATTACCTCATGCTAAAGATAATCAGACTCTATTTGCATGGGTTTATAGGAGGCACGCGATGCGGATAGTGATGTCCTAGTAATTAAATTAATGGCATTGGGCGCCACGAGCCGGCGCTCTCACCTTGACACGGCGCCCTGTGGATGTGGACCGGACGTCCACGCGACAAACGCCAGGGTAATCCTCGTGAGCTAAATACCGCGCCCATTGCTAATTCGCCTTCTTTGTTGCATGCTATGTATAATGTATTACGTGAAAAACTGCATCCATTGCCAAATAACCTTCTCACCTTCTTTACTGGAGATGTATTGTGTGCAGGAATGTTTCAATTTGTATAAAAAGTTTAATAAATTGTTACTATTAATAGTGCTCATAGACAAGCTTTATATTTAGAGGAGTCGATCTTGTGTACGATCGGCTAACTTAGCCGATCGTTAGCTGTCGAGCTTGAAGTATTGTATAGAGGCTACTTTTATAACGTTATAGGAAATTGTAGTAAATATTAGTAATTGGTCTAATTTATGTGCCATTCATATAAATCGTAAAATTAAATTCTCTCATAAAAGCTAAAGTATCCGTGAAAAAAAAATGAAAATCAAGTCTTCTGCCGCTTGAATACTCATTTAGTTTGTTAGTAAGGGCTAGTAGTTAAAATAATTTATAACACGATTAAAGTTACTCTGAGCCATCTGACTTAATTGGCTTCACATAGGTAATAATGATGTACATAAAAATGCAAAGAAATAAGGTGAAGGTATTTAAAAAATTCAAGACACTTGGTCAAATAATGATTCAGTAGGCTGAAGATAATACGAATATGAGATAATGATAGTCGCATTCCATATAGTATGCGCATACGTAAAACTGGAACGGAGGCTGTATAATCAGAGGCTGCGCACGCGCAGTTGATGTAAGTCGACGCGCGGACGCCGGCAGTCTCACTCGAAGCGCTGCCGCGAACGGTCGTGTTAGGCGACAACGATCCACGATCGTACGCATTTCCGAACGTACATACGATACGCATTGCGATCATAAAATTATTAAAACAAACATTTGTGTAATAAAAGTGATGAATGTGTAAAAACACGCGATGTCCGCTTGAAAAAGTTTTTATTTGAAGTGTTTATAAAAGCCTTCCAAATGAAGATGACAGTAAATCGTATAAGGGTGGTTGTACTTGGTAGCCCTCGTAGCGGAAAATCAGGTAAGCACGTTATATTTATCGATGTTAAATTTAACAACTATAAAATTACTTGACGATTTTACCATACATTCTCGAGAATTTATTAATTTTGTAATTAAATTTTCTTATACACATACTAAATGTAACATCAGCATTTAATCTACGCTTTATATCGTCGGCTTACTGCAAGACTTCATTATTTAACATTTACAAAACTATGAAAAAATTGCTGAATTTTGAAATATAAAAAACATGAATAAATAAACTCTTGCAACTCTATTTTAATATAACGAACTTTTGTATGTTGCAAATATATATTTGCAACATACAAAAGTATATGTAGAGTAAAGTAGAGCATTTTATTATGCATATTTAAAAATATTGACATAATATATTTTTTTTAAATTTATTAGTATAGATAGTTGTTTCTAAATGTTTTTTAATATAAAAGCTTACGTTATACGATCTAAGAATTAAATAGAATAAAAATCTAAAACCGTTTATCGGTCTATCGAATCTGACTCTCTGCGGTTAGCAATAAATATGTGCTTAACAAGATTTACTAAATAAATAAATAGTTAAAATAATACAAAAATGAAGACTGCGTTAGTGAATTTCCGTTAGTTTATGAATTTTTTTTAAATATAAACTTGTAGGTATTTTAGTTACAAAAGAGAGCTATTTGTAAACTTTTTAGAGTTTACTTAGGGTAGACTTTAGCTTTAGTGATATCTGATTATTTTCATTATATATATTCATTCATTCATTCATTATATATTTTTATGTATTTAAAATCATAGTATACATTTTAATAATTAATTTTAAAAAGTATTAGTATATTTAAATATATAAATGATACTATATATTCTGAAAAAATAAGTTAAAATAAAAGCCTTAAACTCAAAATATTACATTGATGAAATCTTACAATGTCGAGTTTAGTATAAATGTGTTTGTTGAATTTATTACACCGTAATTTTAATGTGAGGAATTTCTATTGTCTTGGAGTTATTATGTGCAAATATTGATTTTCTTCGCCTTATCATTGCATTCCTTTCGAGGGCATTCTTCAGTGTCAGTTCAGAGATAAATCTGGTTTCATCATCATTATCATACTAGGCCAGAAGAGGAAGAATTTCAGGTTTAGCTGATCTGATAAAATCAATTATTTATGAGGAATTAATATATATGGGATGGAGTGTATTGTCACTTCATCACGGAAATTCATGTTATTACTTAAAGTGTTTAATCTGATGTTTATACGATTTCAACTATTTATTAAATCAATGTAACATTTATGGTAGGTTTTGATTACTCATCATCATATTATAATAATATAGGTAAAAGGTTGAACTACTTTTATTTTTTTTAAATTATCAGTGGCGCTTTATCTCAAAAAACAACATATCATTTTAAAATGTGTTGTATACAAAACTCATTTTAAAAGTTTTATTTAATCTTGTATTTATTAATTATATAATGGCTTTACCTGATTTACTAGGCTAATCTATATAATATTTATTTTAGGTTATGGTTATTGGTTATATATAAAAAAATAAAGAACCCTTTGAATTATTATGTACCCATTGGTTTCTTTCTCAGATCTGGGTTAGGTTTGAAACCAGAGGTAGAGAATCAAATTAAAACCAAATAAGTTTTTTAAAATTCTATCTTTATTTTTTAAGAGTAAGACTGCAGTGAAAGCTCAACCTTTTCTATTATCATTCACTTAACATTAAGCTCTCATGCTGTTAAGTTTATTGGCATTCCGTCACCCACATACGCTTGGCTTCTTCTTATAGGTGTATTACGAGCCAGGCCTAGCTCTAAACCAACTTATGAGGCCCACAGCGAAAGTTTCCTACTTCAATATCATCATCATCTTTTATCTACAGCTCCATGTTGATAGAGGTAGACACGTCTCTTTCCTTCAGCACATCGAGCCCGGCTCCTGCACATAATATGTCTGTAGTGAGATGGAGTATAATCATTATGTTATTGAACCTGTCTATCGTTAATAGCCTCTGGCGCTTTATATTTAAGCGGTTAAAATATCGAGAGGTCGTGGGTTCAAATTCAGCCCAGGGCAGACATTTCTATGAATATTCTAAATAGAGTTGCTGTGCCCATCTTGCATGGAATTACTATTTATTAATGTGAGTATTTTCAACTAAAGCGACGTTGACGTGAACATAAAATCATTATCATCATAGTTAGGGACACAGGTAACTTTAAATAATGGAATATTGGAAGATGAAACACACAAATAGTGTTTAACACTAAATGAAACACTTAGTTACCACTTATTAAAACTGGAAAAGATCTAGAGAGCTAGAGTTCTAATGATAGAGTAAATAAAAAAGATACAAATATAATGACGTGTTACCTCGCGAACAACACTGTAATAGAAAGACTAGTGTTTCAATTATAATACGCAGGTGTATATGTGCATCGTTTACCGCACGCAATCCGCAAATATACATAGTAATAGAGCAACGACCTCGGGGACGTTACACAACGAGGCGCCGGCGTCACTCGGCGGAGATCTGACCTACCGGCCGACTCGACGTAATTGCACCGCCCTAATTGTACCGTTGACGGACCCCACTGCAGTTCACATAGATCCGACATGCGAAATTGATTTTAAAGTAGACCCATGGGTGCGGTCTCACGGATGCGGCCGAGTTGCTTCGCCTCTATTTGATTTTAGAATTATTTTAGAGAGGCTTCGAGGCAATTTTCTGGAACGCATAGCTTGAGAGTCTGTTTGGCGCTATTTCATATTCGTCTATATCCTGGTATATTCGTACACCAATAATACGATATTGTGAATATGTAGAGCTAGTGTGAGTATCTATTAGTAGAGCGCGATTTGTTCGCATGAAAAGAAAATATTGACTGTGACAGCATTATTTAGGTAAACACTTTTTTCCACTGTTAACAATAAATTAAATAATATTTTCATCATCATCATCATCAAAAATGAAATTTGAACAAAAATATATTCATAGAATAGAATCGAGTCGAAATGGACTCGTAAGTCTTGCAATGGAGACATTATGTACTACAGGAGCAGCAAGGACTTTGAGATAATTTAAATGTCAAATTGAGATCGTGACATTTTGCATCATAGAGTTCCATTGTGATTTGAGAATTGCTGGAGCAGCTGATGTGTGTATGGTTGGACAGAAATAAAAATAAGTAGAGCGTAGGTGTTTTCAAGCTTTTATTTAAAAAGAGAAGAAAACAGTTGCATAGGAAGTGGCAATAGTCGTCACTAAGTATAATAACTAAAGTCCGCTTCCGTTAACGAACTAGAATAAAATCTCGCACAATGCTCTTGTGCAAATTGGAAATTATCGTAAAATATGAATGCTTACTCTTTCCTTATTAACATAAACGAACGAAACAGAATTAAAAACTGGTCTGTGCCCTTGAAGTGGCGAGCGAAAGTTACATGACGTAAAGACGGATAAAATATTGATTGCAAACATTATATTGGCATAATATAACGCTCTTTACGAACTTGAATTTCATTCTATGACTTTTATTTCTTCCCAGATTTTATGCGTTTGACCTAAATGTATGTACGTCTCTATGTCCGTCTGTAACTAATTAACAGATTGTAAAGATTTAACTATTTATTCCACTGACGTCAGTAATTTTGTAGGTTGTAAATATTTGCACTTCCGTCGCAATATATAAATACTATGCCGAAGTTTAGTCAGAATCGCGTGAATAAAATCATTT